>JAGXCT010032748.1:0-62590 GCA_022495035.1 Philopotamus ludificatus
GTTACTATTCTGATATTCCGTAATTTCCAATAATTCTATTAATGTTTGAATGTATATTATAGAGTCTACTTTGAATGGTTTTATACGTTCATCTAATGTCATTGTGTCTAACTCATCTGTTAGTCTCATCAGAGTTTCGTAAAAAAATGTATAATCTCTATCACTTTTGATTCCTTTAAATTTAACGATGTCTTTTGATAATCCTTTTGCTCCATTTCTGATATCGTAAATTTTATCTTTATCCAATTCCATTTTGTTTTTTACTAATTTTGATCTAAAAAACGAATGAGTTACAATCGAAATAAAAACAAAGATGTATACATTTTAGCACAATACACACTGTTGTTTTGTTGAAATAATAATACTTCATTCCACCTATATTTAGTTAGAGATACGTTATTTTTTTCGTATTGGACATAATTTATTGAATTATTATTCGATAACAATTAATTAATTTAATTTCTACATCGATATAAGAAGAATATAAATATTAGTTTACTTTTTAACCATCAATCATTAGCCATTGTAAAAACTCTGGAACGTAACAACGCGAAATCGAAAACATATATATTAATTTATTTTTCTTTGGGAATCATTTTAATTCATATAAATCGTTGTAAAAATATACTATTTGTTACTTTTAGTGGACCGTGTTATTTCAAACCGTGTGAAAAAAAAATAAGTGTATTTCAATACATCATACTATAATATTAAGTAGTTAGCTAGCATGGTTATATTAATTTCAACTTACTATTATTGTGATGTTTGAAAAAGAGTCTACGTGGAACTTTGCGCAATGCAATACTAAACGATAACGATAAGTGTTATCAATTTCTAACAGATACGCACAATTTATGGACATAAAACAAAATTCTTTAATAGATTATTTCATTCGCAGCTATTATAGATTATATATATTTTTTTAAACAAATGTAATACAAAAATCACTAATAAATATTTAACAAGCTTAAATATTAAGAAAAAAAATATTACTCAATAATTATTTATGTAGATTGTTTCTATGCAACTGGGATATATAAGAGAGGCATAATAAATCAAAATATATATTATGCGAAGTGAATTATTAAAGTGGTACATATTGGAGTGCAAGAACGTTCCAAAAATTGATAAACGGAAGAATCGAATAAATATTTTTAAAATGCAGATTATATACTAATTCTAACTAATTAAGAACTAATTATATCGTCGTACTATTTAATATTTTTTTAAAATTTATTTAATTATAATTTCCCTTGTTCACTGCAATTCTTTCTTCACAGTTTAAGTAATTTTTCAATGCCTCTCTTGTAAAATTGTTGAGGTGTTTTATCAAAAAATGAATCGAAGTATTTTTAACGTCTTCTGCTGAAATATATTTTTATTAATTTAATTTCTACTCTAAATAATAAAAAATATGATAATCCCAATTTAGTATAAAATAGCTGTAGAATATTTCTAAGCTCATAATTTTTCCTGTGTGATTCTAGCATCGTGTGGCCTTGTGTTGTCATATTGTTGTATACGTCTGTTATTTATTACCAAAACTGATCGCTTTTTTAAGAAGTTTGCCTTCTATTTTTCTTATTCTGCACAATAAACTTCGGCTGTACCTGTTTGTACAGATTTTAATAAATCATAATCATTTTCGTTCATATATTTTATGAGGTTTTATAATTTCATATAACAAAGCAATCAATGACAATACTTGATCTTATGTATTTATGTACATTATTTTTTTACTATGTTGTATTAATAAGTTTAGCCCAAAATTGAAATTGGTACTTGATTCGAAGAAAACCTTTGTTGTTTCTCTTTGGTATGTTGTTGTACAGCACCCATTTTTCATCACCAGTAACAATCCTTCTCAGAAACGGATCGGTTTTATACCTAAACTAGAGCGACGAACAGATGGATATCCTTGTTCCAGCGCTGTAAACGAGAGTTTGTGCAGAACACAAATTTCTTGTCTATTTTTAACGATCCTTTTGAAATGGTCTTGTACTATTAACCAAGAACAGCCGAGAGCATGCGACAATCAAATTTTAAAAGCTCATTATTTTTAGGTAGTTATTCATTTTCCTTCGATCATAATTGTCAGTTTATCAAATTTATCAGTTTTTCAAAAAATCTTTGCTTGGAATGTTAAAATAATATTAATATAATGCCTAAATAAAAATTAATTTTCTACTAGTTGGGTTTAAATGCGAAGACACATGGATGACGTTATGATTAATTTATATTCTAAAAAGTTTATTCATCAATAATTGGTAAAAATAAATGTGATTTGTTGATGTTGATGTTAAAAAAAATATTTTAATTATTTTTCAATATCAAGTTTTAAATCAATTGTTTAAAATTATTTTCTTAGAAATCAATGTATATGTCGTATTTGAGATTTTTGGTGCGTCTGTTTGTGGCTTCTTTTTATTTTAATACAAAGAATTATCAATCTGTTAATATTTCATTTTCATTTAAGACCTTAAGAAGTTCATATTTCAGAGCTTTTTCTATTGAATCGGTATTCCTAATCATACTAAAATTTGACTAATGAACTTTAGAAGACTTTTAGAAATTAAAAACATTACATATTTTTCAGGCATCGAGATCCTGAGAGAAAACTTCTGTTTTATAAAAAAACATTGTTTCGAGTTAAGATAATAAAAAAAAGAAAGAAGAAACAATACAAATGAAGAATTTGAAGTGTTGATTTTGGTCTGGCCTTCGAGTTATTGGTCAAATCTGACGAATCTAAACAAGAATTATTAAAAAAAATATATTTTTAATAAATTTAAAAAATTTACGCGAATATGTTAAGCATGGTTGATCAAAATTATTCACTGTGTTGCTCCTTTTCTTGTTTCATTTAAGGGCTTATAATAATAAATATTAAAACTTGGTGTATTTTCTCTATTCTTAGATCACATTTGCATTAAAATGTATTTAACACTAAAAAATCCAAATGGTGGTCCGAGTGATTTAAAATTATGCCCTTAGTGGTCCGCGAGGTCCTAAAGTTTGGCAACCGCTGCTCTAGGTAGCATACGGTTGTAAATAGGTATCCTCAATCGCCTTGACATTACCCAGCGTATTTCGACAGTAATTTCTCAGCTTATCAAGATGTTTTTTAAATATAGACTTTGCCTTTAGTATATTTTTAATATTAATAGAATAAAAATCTCTCAGAACAACTATGCACTAAGACAGGTTGGATACCTTATCCTTATTATGTATAGAAGAAAATCAAGGGCTTTGTTTGAAAAAAAGAAGGAGAAAATTATTAAGCCATAAATAAAATGGAGGCATACAAAAAATATAATTTTCCATTTTTTCAGTTTTGTTCAATTTCGAATAATTGATAAATAAAATTGTATTATGTGCCTAATTATTATTTTAATTTATTGTAAGAGGGTACGAAAATTAGAGAGCGCTTGAGGCATCCGAGGGGGTTATTCCGGCCCTGCATACCAAAGGAATCTTTAGATCATCATATTTATTTCTGGGATCTTTTGACCTTTATTTCAGAATACGTTCATCATCTAATTGACGATACGCGAATTCCTACAATAAACAAGGATAATCGTCGGTTCTCTTAAAATATTGGTGGCAGCGGTGGGATACCTTTTATTATCGGTACTATCGTCGCGCCCCATTACATTATTTATTATAAAAGATATGACTAAATTAATTACATTTAAGTATTAGTTAATAATAAAAAACGAATCTTTATCAGGTGTTTGTATACATTTATTAAACTCATATTTACATGCCCCTTGGTAATAATATAATAAATATTTATTTAACTCCTAATTGTAAAATAATATATTATCTAATCTTCATTTACGTGTATTAAATTACCCGATATATTAAATTAATTTAATAATTCTAGGTAACAATGATACATATTTTTATTTAAGTTCTATTTTATAATATATAATTGCTGTCGAATAAAACATGTTTTTTTATTGTCATGTGTATTAGAATAGCTAACTAAACTTAATAATATGTATTTCTTATATCGTAGTAATGAGTAAACAATTTTATGTTACGCAATTGTGAATCCTGTTTTTATTTTGGTCATCTAAAAGCTTGATCTTTCCTAGTTAATAAACCTTAAACATTTAAATAAATTATATTTTCGAATAATTTATGTTAGTGAAAATAATAATTTAATAAAATATAATTACTATTTGTCTATTTCAACTGATGAAGTTATAATAGAATTTTCTTGGTTTGATTTGTTTTCATTGGATTCATTAGTAAAAGTATGAGTCGATCTATCAGTGGTTGTTTCTGCCTTCGCTTCTGTAATATCGAGTGATGAAAATTGATGAAAATCTAAACGATATAAGGTTTATTCTTGATATTAGCACAAACATTTGTGATTATAATGTTTTCTGCGTCTGAACTATATGTTGCAGTTAGTAATAGAATGATTTTTTACCTATCATTTTTAGATTTATCATCAACTGCGTAATTTTACAATAATCAATATAAATAAAATCACTTTGTATCAATCACTATGTTTTAATGTCTGTATCTAATAATTAATTTTGTTTTATGGTTCTAAATTATCAGAAACAAAACAAAAATATTTCTCACACTTGATAATTCACATCTACTTGAAATGAGTATGATAAGAGCTTATAAATGCATTTTCTATGCTTTGATTTTTCAAATTGTGATTTTGTATATTCAGATTAGGGCTTGTATAACCGATTTACCGTTTTATTGGTTAACCTGTAAATCGCCAAAAACGCATCATCGGTAATTACCGGAAATGATTTATCGCGAATTAATGACAGATACGGGCATATTATCACGAAAGTTCATTGTAGATATGCATGCGGAATAGAGTGTTTTATATTTGTTTAATACGAAAAGAGCTTACTTTGCATCGAGAGATAAAACTCGGTGGAATTCCTTCCTGAAAATGCTGGAACGATTTTATGAAATTAAAAATGCGATCGAAAAGTTTCATTAATATAAAAATCGGGGATAAATATGGCTATATGAATTTGATAAGATCTCTGACATAACTAAACTTGTCGCTAAAACAACGAAATTGCGCCTTATTGTGATTGTTTCGTCTAGTTTTTCTCTAGTATAATAATTTTTATTAAAGTTTAACCACAGGATTTTTTTTAATGTAAAGCTATTGTAGTTGAAAGCAATTATATAATTTTCAAGAGAATATATATTATTACTTAATTTTGTAATCTATTTAAATATATCCGATTTCGAACACATTGTTTACCAATTAAATTTTCATTTTGGGCCTTGATATCTGGTTCAACCGGACTAGTTAACCATACCTTTAGTTCAATATTCCCAGATGCGGTAATCTAAGTAAAATTAAAAATTAAAATAATTAAATTTTAAAATAATGATTTATAATATTTTATTTAGACGTAACAATACTAACATTATTATGGCGTTCGCCGGGATTATGTTGTTGACCTTTCGATAAAGCCTCTTGATAATATTGCAGTTGTATTTTTAATTGATCAAACAGTGCATCTTTGCATTCATTAACTATTTCGCCAAATTTGCTTGAATATTCATTAAAATATTCATTTAAATTTTGGGCCTCAATATCTTCTTCAACCTGGCTAAGAAACCTTTTATTTCCTTCTGCATTTATCTAAATACAATTAAAATGGTTAATTTTTAAAACAATAGTTAATAATATTTCATTTAGCGTAACAATATAAACTTTATTATCATGGCTTTCGCTGTGATTATTTTGTTGACCATTCGATGAAGGCTCTGTTATTTCACATTCTTTATTATTTTTGATTTTATCAAATTCCAGTTTTATTTGATCCAATAGTGCATGTTTGTTTTCTTCGAATATTTTGTCAAATTTGCCTAAATGATTTTTTAATGGTTCCAGGTTAAAAAACCTATCCATCCGAATTGCAAGTATCTTTTTTATATAGACATAATCATATTTAACATCCACATTATTAGAGTCGCTATTGTCTCTCAAATATTTGTCCACGTCACTTTTAACATCGTTCATGTTTACCAAATGCTTTTCAATCAATCTTTCAAGTTTCTGAATCAAAAAATAAAATTTTTAGTTTTATATATCATTACACAAGTACATGAAAATGAACAAAAATGTTTTTTTAGATTGGAAAAAATAGTAAGACAAGTGTAAACAGAATTATTTCTAGCATAAATAGAAATCCAATCTTTTGGCAAACGTATTCATAATAATGTATTCAACTTTTGAATCAATAATAATATAATACTAACAGAATTTTGATTTTCTTCAATATTTTGTACTCTATCCGATAGCATAGATTGTGTTGATGAGTCCTGTTAATTATAAATTAAATGGCGTTTTATTTTCAAAAAAATATATAAAAGTAATATATTACAATTTCTTGATTTACCTCATTACTTAATGACAAATTATCGATTGTGTTGAATAAAATGTATATTTGTAATAAAAATACAAATGTTACACACATTTCAATGATTTTTCCGTTCTCCGTTTTCGTATCATTCTCTGGCTGACAAAAGGCGCATTTGGATTCCTGTTCAAAAATATAACACAAAAAGATTTTTAAATGTGAATTGATCGGTAAACATATTTTATAACCAAATGATTAAAGTACTTACGGAATTTTTACCATCTATATTTGAATGATCTTCATTGTTTTCTATATTGTTTGATAAATTATTTTGTTTATATTTATTATTCGTGATCTCATTATTTTCTTTGCTTTTATTTGCCTCCATTAAATTATTAGGGGAGTTATAATTCAAAAGAGACGCGCTTTTTTCTAAGTTTTCAGTTATGACGTTTTTCTTATCAGCGTTGTTGGGTGCATTTTCCTTAAAATGATTAAATGATTAATTTTTTAGCTTAAACATAATTCCTTAAAATTAATAGTTCAGCAATAACAATACTAACTGTATCGGTGTTATTATTTTTCTGATTATTTGATAAAGACTCGCTTTCTTCTGAAGTCTCTATTATATTATATTTATCTTTATATAAAGCTATGGTTTTATTATATCGTGCATTTATTTCCAATAGATCGATTAGTGTTTTTTTGTAGTCATTGAATATTTTGCTAAATTGATTAGAATATATGTCATATGGTTCGACTTTATGAAACTTGTTTATCTGAATTGCGAATGATTGTTTTATATAGACATTATTCATCATCGCTATCGACACCGGTAAAGTCGCTTATGTCTTTTAAATATTTATTTACGTAATTTCTGCTATCGTAAATATTTTGTAATCGATATTCATTTAATGTTTCTTGTTGCTAAATGAAGAAATAAAATCATCAGAGATTTATTAGTGTAACTAAAGAAAAATGCATGTATGTTTTCTATTGCTTTGCAGTATAATATTTTGCAGAAAAAGAACAGTAATTTAATAACACTTTTTTCTCTAAAAAAATCTTACTGTTTTCTACAGAATTATACAGGACAGTCTTGTAATTAATTAATTACAAATGTTTAAATGCATTTCGGTGCTATAAATTAACCGATTCAAGTTTACAATAATTAATAAAATGCTTTAACTACTTACGGCTTTGGAAATATTAGGAATATTGGAACATTCAAACTCATTTTCATAAAAACTAGTATTTATATCTAAAATTTTGATTAAAATATCAATGTAATTTGCCAATTTATCTCTCTTTTTTATCTCATAGTGATAATTATTTAATTGCGACTTATTTCTGTTGAGTTTGTCGTTTAGTGATTTGTATTGAAGTTCATTTCTGCTGCCATTGAAAAGAACTACGTCTGTTGTTATAGCATCTATCTCGTTTCGAATGTGAGAAAATTGCACCTGAATTATAATTATATTGAAACAACGATTTATTATGAATAAAATAAAATTAATAATACAACTTACGCGATTGTCGTTACTATTCTGATATTCCGTAATTTCCAATAATTCTATTAATGTTTGAATGTATGTTATAGAGTCTACTTTGAATGGTTTTATACGTTCATCTAATGTTATTGTGTCTAACTCATCTGTTAGTCTCATTAGATTTTCGTCAAAGAATGTATAATCTCTATCACTTTTGATTCCTTTAAATGTAACGATATCTTTTGATAATGTTTTCGCTCTATTTCTGACATCGTAAATTTTATCTTTATCTAATTCCATTTTATTTTTTGATGATTGCGGCATATCTTAAAAACAAATGAATTATTATTGAAATAAACTATTAACTTATACTTATTATTATTTATTTTCTATCTAGATAAACAATATCTTTAAATATAAGTATTTTTATCAGTAAGTTGATTTTTTATAGACGTAAATTATATAGCCATCGTGCAATCGAATTATTTTCTGATAACAAATAATTTATTTAATTTACATATTAGTAAAATAAGATTAATAATTATTTACTTGATGCGTAGTAATGAAATATTGGATATTTCTTGAATCAACCGTTTATATTAACTTTAACTCACTGTGTAGGAATTTATTGAAAACCAGTGTATGTTGAACTTTGCTCAATTCAATACTAAGCGATTACTTATCGTATTTTTATTTTGCAAGTGTTATCAATTCTGAGATAACAGATTTTGGTATATATCCTTATAACCATCTGTCAGCTTTAAATAAATATTTTTTCTACATTGAAAGTATTTTAGGCATTTTTGGTTTAAAAATGGAAAAAAAATATTGAAGTATTTACTATATTTATTTTAAAATTATTTTAGGTAAACGAATACTCTTTTCCTCTAAAGTTGAATTTATTAATTTAATTGTACTAAGTCCGTAGTATAATACAGTAAACCCCCCTATAACGTTTGCGACATTTTTTTTCATATAACGTCAAACCCCCCTATAACGTACATATTTTAAAACGCTAAATTGAATTTTCATAAAAATATTTTATAATTTTATAAAATTAACTAATAAAATGTCTCGTTGAACTTCTCTGCCCGCAAGTTGCGGGAAGGTTACGTCAGCCAAAATACGAAAGGATATCGCTCATCGCCTAAATCAAGTCATTGGCGCTGGTAAACAAGTGAAAATATTAAAAAAAAGAAAAATGAAAATGTTTCATGCACTGATCTCCTTCAAATCAAAAAAACCCCCTATAACGTCCCCCCTCTATAACGGAATCTGGACGTAATAGGGGGGTTTTCTGTAATTATATATAAAATTTCTACTCATTCGTCGTTCGGTAAAAATGGTTGGAGGTACATTTTTCAAATAAAAGGTTTGTAAAAAAAATATTGTTTAGAGTCTAGACCTTTAACTATAAAAAAACGTTTACAAAATACTATGTAACGAGTACTCGAATAAATTCGAATAAATACCCGAATTTACTAAAGATGAATTCTAGGTATTCTATTAATCGATCGAACACATTTTTATAGAAATAACTTTACATATAGCTTCCATCATATGTTCACAGCGTTGGCAGTCAATTGAGGAGTGAGAGTTGTCACACTGGAGTGACCAAAGCGGTCAAAGAGATTAATATATCGGAATATTAGGTTTCTATCTCTGACAAAAAAAAAACAGTTTGTTTTCCTTTGTTCATGAGTATTGCAATGTATACTTTTACTGCATCGATTTTAAAAATACATTAAAGCTTTACATTGCAGGCCATGTAAAATGAGATTCGGGGGCCGGATTTGGCCCTTTGTCTGTAATATGCCGAACCATCTCAATTATGACTGGAAAAATATCTAAAATTAATAAAGACCTTATTATAATTCCTTTTTTTCATTTTTCAAAATAACAAAAATATCCTTAAGTCGGTTTTAGTTTTTTAAAAAAATCAGTGAGCTCTTTTATAACGAAGAAATCGAAAACATGTTATAGAAAACAACATACAAATTTTGGGTAAAGCTTTTTAATTTTATTTTGAAAATTCCACGAAATCTATATATTGATCATTTTCCATTCACATCTTTTAAATGACCTTGTTCTATTTTTAGTTTGATCACGCGATCGTGTTACACATTAATGTCAACCAAAGCACATCCACCATTATTTACGGGGCAATGGATTACATACATAAGAAATATGTCAATTTACCTTGAAAATTTACGTTTATTTAGAGCAGTGGTTCTTAACCTTTTGAGTGAGCCGCACCCCTTTGAATCTGAGGACACATTTAATTTTTAATTTAAAAAACTACATTTTTTTTTGAGAAATATGTTATTGTATTTAAAAATATGCCCGTCTTATAATAGTACACATTTCAAAGAAACAGTGGCCAAAGTATGAAAATCTAGTAAATGTATCATTAATTATTTTGTTAGATCTATCCCGCAACCCCGGAAATACCTTCCCGCACACAGAGTGCATACTGATTAGAACCACCGATTTAGAGGATCGCTATTGAAGGGACAGTCAGACTTTTTTAATGTAGGAGGGTTTATTGTAGTTGAAGAAATATATTATATAAAAATGAAGCACATCTATCTACCATACCATTAAAATTGATGGTAAGCTTCTCATTCAATTTTATATCACCAGTCAACATAACCCCACCATAGAGTTGACTAGAGCCCAATTAGACAGTTAATACCCAACAAAACAGGTGAAAAATATGTACATGTTGGTGTACACACATCCTTGTGATATAAATGAAATCTGGTCTCTAACGGATTTTACCACCACGACCAGTATACCCTGGGAAGGAAAACCCTAATCTGTTGACCAACAATCGGTCTAGTCTCGATACTTTCGCTCCTCTTCCTTCTTTCTAGGGACCCCTCTCTGAGGAGGTCTTTCCCATGATGAAAGGATTGCTATTGCGCGACAGGGCTAATAATCACTTGCGACCGGCTACTTGAGACTCGTTTTGGGCAGATGTGCATATGTATGCCTGTGTATATCTATATAGGTGTGCGTGTGTGGTCGCTCGTTACTCGTCACTCGTGACTCGTTAAAAGCAGATAACGCCTTAGAGAAGAGAACAAACGAATACCGAGGCAAACCCCCTCCTACTTGCCTGGACACAGTTGAGAGGGTAAAATCCGATACCAACATGGTAGAAGATGTACGTCCAATGCCAGCAATGGCCAAGAGAGGGAAACTCTTTATAAAAACCGCATACCAAGACGGCTCAGGTCCCCGCGGTATGGACACGAAAGGGGAGCCCTCACGTCACGTGTGAGACTCAGGTTCCTTTGGCCTCGACTACCATGCGAGAGTTTGGTAAGGTCCATGCCCTCAGCGAGTGAGAGCCTTGTTACTGGCAAATGATGATGATGATGAGGATGATACAGTAATACATAATTCAAGTAGATGTGCGAGCTTACAGATGACAACCATGTAGTATAAAATTTATCGGAATAGTTTAATAACACTAACTGAATTTAAATAAAAATAAAAAGTTCTAATATTAGTGCATAGTTTGCCAAACAACTCAATTGCAATGTAGAAAATTAAAACTTGCAGAAAATTAAAATCGTTGAAAATATTGCAGAAAAACTCCAATTTTAACACAGTTTTTACAAGAAATTGAAAAAGAAAAACCTACTAAAATAATTTGTTAAGCGTAAATTTTTTCTCAAAAAATCCTATTAATAAAGATTTAATTTGTTTTTTTTTTCAAATACATCAATCTCCTAAGGCACATGTTTTTTCAGGCGATTCTTGAACACAATATAATTATTTTAACAGAAAGGATCCAGCGATACTATCCAGAACGAGGGCTTTATTCAGCCTTGTTTAAGATATCAAATGTTCTGATCTTTTTTAACCGCCTCTACGTACTTGAGTTTGCCTCTCTCAGCTGTGATGATTGTTTAGTCTTAGATTATATAATATTTAATGGCGTAGGATTTGATATGTTTTATCACATAGGGGAAGTGTAAAGTCTTTCATAAACACACAAACCAAGCTGCACCCGTGATCTTGGATTGGAAGCGATCTATTACTCTTATATTCGAGGATTTTGTTGTGATCCAATTAAATTATATTTTCTAGTCTTTCAATTACTCTCTGTTGTCTATGCATAGATATTTACTATACCAGGGATATAATGTATGGTATTTAGAATTCTTCGCTTTATATCATTGGAATAAAACCACAGTCAATCCTTCTATAGCGTTGAGATATGGACAATGCTATAGAAAAAAACGCTATAGAAAGTTAGGCACCGATACAAAATTTGGGGTTAGGGTTTTTTAATTGTGCGATTTGAAGCAAATCAAACATTTGACCCTTTTTTATATTTTCAATAAGCATGTGTTTAATTAGATAACAATAGCTCGTGCCTATAGGTGCGAGGGGGTATTGACCTAGCATATTTCTTCCAGTTTTTTCATTCGCAACTTCAAAGGGACAGGTTCTTTCCAGTTATTTTTTTTAAAAATGATTTAGCATATGATGAATAAATAATAAATATAAATTATGAAACCTTTTCTGATATGTTTTATTTAGGATACATATTAACACATTGCCTACGGGGCGAATCGCGGTCAAACTTGCGCTGGGGCGGGGCGCATTCGCCGAAATTTGGTGAAACATCGTCTTTTACAAAAAAATCATTACTCTTATTAATCTAAATATTAAGCCGAAAATTAAATTACTTGAACTTCAACATTTGCTAGATAGTTCTTGTATAAAAAATAATTTATATCCCACAGCAGAAGTCATCAAACTAATTTCGGAACGGGCTTAATTGATATTTTTTTTATAAAACGCTGGGTTTGAAAATGGTCTTTTTTGGATACGTAAATTTTAAATATTTACATCTGAATGTTGCGCTTTTAAAATTGTAAGGTCATTAGCCCTTGGGTCGCTGGACAGGTCATAATTCTTAATATCCACAACAGCTGTTTTTGTAAACTCTGAATGTTGAGGAACGTCATAAATTAAAGAGAACAATGACGATATCACACTAGTAAGAATTATGCATCAAAAATAAAACATCCTACCAATGAGAAAATAATGAAAAAAAACAATACATAAGTAGTAAATAAATTATCAAATAAATCAATAAATTCTTAAATAATTCACACTCAATAACTAAAATATTTCGAATGAATGGTTTTATATGCACTAGCAGCTTTTGCTGAAATTCTCCTCAAGGTCTGAAGTATCTGTCCAAAAAAAAATATTTAAAAAAGACTATTGTATAAGTTACAGCCGATCAAACGCGTAGTGTCGGCTAGCGTGTGTTATGCGCGCCCCGGACATACATAAACACGCTTTTGACGTGGAATCCACGTCCCCCGTAGGCAATGTGTTAATATAAAATAAAAAATATTAAAACCAAACAATAATTAAAGAAGAAAAGAAGATGGTGAACATTGGGTTATCTTAATATCGTTCCATTGAGACTTTTTTTAATTTCAGTTGCTCAATTTATTAAATATTAAATTGAAAGTGCATTATTATTTTCTGTTTTTTTGTAAGCTTCGTTTCTATTGATCGTAATTTAGGATGTTAGTGTTACAAGTATATATTACTTTTAGAAAAAATCTGAGGTCCTCTGAGGGCCGAGTGGCTGCAGGGCGATGTTTTCCAATCTTCAAAGCACACCTGAAAGACAATTATTATTATTATTTGTTTATTTTTTATGGGAAAAATGACGTCTTTTAGTATTTTTTTTTCATTTTTACGATTGAGATTTTAAGCAATCATATCGTGCAAATATGATGGTTGAGGAATGCATAATAATAATGGTGTTCTTTTTGTCAAAAAAATCTTTCCTTTATATATTAGTTCAACAAGTAAAAAATATTCGAGCACTGATCTAAACACATAAACCATCTCGACAACCAACAATAAATTAGACTTCCAATATGACTACCAATGTCAAGATATGTCAAAGGTAAGTGTATCATCACAATATTGAAAATTCATAAAAAAAAATGTTACAACTGGCCTTATACAGCCTAGAAAATCTAGTTATTTTTCGATTAAAGTATTTATTTTGCATTGTAAACGTCTATGGTCCGAGCTCTTGAGTATTTGCTCTTAGTAATACCAAATTAAAGACCGGGCAACTTTGCCTCTTTCGTGGCCGGTTGTTCTTCCTCGTGTTGGCCTATTGATGTTCTGCATGGTCGACCACAGACACTCGCGGCTCTTTTGAGACTCCGCCGACTGGAAGTAACCGACACAACAAATCTTCGGGCTTTCAAAGGATCGAGACTGAATTAAGCTTGGGGGAACTTGAGGAGGTAGTCTGGAGGCCCAGGGCACACATAGTAATTTATTAAAAAAAAAATAAAGTTAAAACACTGTTTTAAATATCTTCTTTATCGAGCAGTTAATGGGTTTGATTTTTGGTTTTGGTACCATGCCATTCATTGTAACCAAATTTTTATATAAATACTAAAATAAAGTACATTATAAGAATATCTGATTTGATAAGATATGAATTGACGTTTTTATCGGACACAAAATTAGTCAATCATCGTATCGACACAAAATAAAATCATTGTTCATATAATAATTGTAAGTAACCACTTCTTATCGAATCAGACATTGGCATTAAATTTATTTTAAAATATTAAGATTAGAATATATTTTATATTTTCAGAATAAAAATAAATACAAATAAAAATGCTTCAATCCAACTTAATGAAAATTGTAGCAATAATCGTTACATTTTTTATAGTTATTATAATAAGTATATTTGAATACACATGGAATGTTTTTATAATTACTGTCATAGTAATTATGTTCATGTCGTATGGCTCTGAAAATAAATCTGAAAATGATACAAAAGTACACGAAAACAATGTTCGATTAGAAGAAGACAATAAATCAATTTCTAATGAAATAGAAAATGATTTTGAAGAAGAATTAGACGATTCACAAATAAAAACGTTTTCGGAATTAAACGGTAAATATAATTGTATGGTAAATATATTATTTCATATAAAAACGATTATGTTTTATATTTTATAGATAGAGAAAATGAAAATAAAATGATTTATATGAATCGTGATACGGAAATTTATGACCATTTAGATATATTACAATCTATAGGAAATGATAAGAAACCATCCGATAATTATTGTAAAGAATATTTAACCACTTCTATTTCAATTGATCAAAGGTAATACAAGTTTATTTAAAAATATTTTTTTTAATGCTTAAAACTGAAATTGAATTGATTTTTCAGCTTCTCTAATGTTTACAATAACTGATTACATAATATAAATGAACTATATGAAATACCGTAGCGTAAATTTTCAAGTAATCCTTAGAATCTCAAAGTTTTGCAGCAGTACCAGTTTTGGGATTTTTTTTATTAATAATACAAATTGTTCTGCACTTATAAACAAAAAAATATTTTGTGCATTAGATGCTCAGGTACAATTGGATAACATCATTTTATTAACCTAGCCGTGCCGATGGGGTCTATTTGGGACCCCAAGATATTGATTTTTTTCGAATAACTCTTTTAATATAAATCCAATGTCACAAACTTTTTGTATTTGTCCAAAAAAATGTATAAAGAATAAATATTATATAAAACCAATTACCTTTATTGTTCGCAATTGTGAAAAAAAATATATTATGCGTTTCTATTCGCTCCGTACCGGATGCGAGCAAGAAAAATCATCGCGCAAGTACGAGTGAAACATACTAGAGACTATAGAAAACTATAATAATTCAAAATTTGATAATATTTTGGATCTTTTTATTAATATAATTCATAAATAAATATTTTTATTCTTAGAATAATCCATTTTTTTCGGTTAATATTTCCAAAAAATAAATAACACGATTTTTGTATTAAGTTAATATAACACAACATTTTTTATACTATATTGAGAAAAAATACCTATAGATTAGATATTTGTGGTCCCTCCTTTATTTTTATAACAGTTTAAATATGAGCCAAGATTGAATCCACTAATTTCTTAATTATTTATTGCTTTATCTCTTCATAACCTTTGTTAATGATCTTATTAGTGATTTTAAATTGGCAGTCTTCTCTCTGTTGACTTTTGTTTTCATAATTAGCCATAAATATACGATAGTGTTTAAATCAGGACTATTCCTGGCCATGACAATATTCAAATCATAAGATTTTATATTAAATCTTTAACCTGTGAAAATAAGAAAAAATAGTAAATTTAGTAAATTGTTAATTCCTCTGATCACGAAATTTACCTAAAAACTAAGAAATATTTTTTTAACCTAAGTAATAGTTAATACTGGTTAGAATATTATTTATTGAACGTTAAGTTTTATAATACAACGATATGATAAGATATATCTATTAGATAAGATAATAGCAAGAGTATTTACTATTAGGTACATCTACGCAGTCTGTACATATAGAGCAATGTAAGTCGCAAAATATTATATGATAAATTAAAAACTACACATAGTGCTAAACAATTAAGTATATTTTTTTATATGGAAGTTAATATTAAATCAGGTATTCATATTTTCAACGAGAACAATGAATCTAAACAAAGGAAATCCAACCGATGGGGGCTTGAATGCTGATTTTCAACATAATATTTTATTGGAACAAAATATGAATCAAGAAATATCATATGATAGTTTGATCAACAGCATTGAAATGATATCTATGTCAGAATTAAATGAAAATTAAATTAAATCTCTGAGACGTGAATTTTGAGACTGAAAACGATGTGAAATCATTATTAGATATAGACAAAAAAGAAGTAGGAATCATAAGTCTTGACGATAAAAATTCAATCGATGTCGAAAAAGCGATAGCTCCTGCTGATTTAAACGAAAACACATCGACGAATCTAAGAATCGATGGTATTAATAAATATTTGGAAAATGACTAGTGCAATGAAAATATTGCTAGCGAAAACAATGCTAAGCATCTGATTAATCATATATCTACTACACTAAAACTAGATGAAATATGGAAGAAATTCTATTAAAATAATGTAAATATATTATGTATTTTCTATTACGTGTATAAAATATATAAAATTATTTATCTAAATGTTTTATTTATTTATTTATTTATTCGTTCAATGGAGCAGCTTGATTCTTATATCCTCGAGGTATTTTGTTCACAATTGAAATGCAATTCTGCTGCAAACTGATTTCGTGTCAGACCAACACATGCTGGACCCAGGCAACCCTCTGTATGCACATTTTGAAGGTGTAGAGGATGAGGTGGGTGGGGAGAAAGCATTTTCAGATGAAAGAACTCGTTGGAGAGCAAAGTTTCGAACGTGTTCTTGCAGCGCTGTTAAAGAGAGCATAGCGAAACTTTAATACCACTCTCATATACATATTTTTTAGGATTATTTATTTTATAGATAATATTTATTACACATATCAATCATAATAAAATAAATGTCATCTAATCATACTTTAATAAATCATAATATGATAAATAATATATTTATTATTTCGGGGTGGAATTGTAATTAGGGAAGTAATTTTGATTATTATTTTTTTTTTAATGGCTAATATTATCCGTTATTAGACGATCCGTCACGATGGCTCGACACCAACGCCGCTGGCCGATGGGGTATATTTTGAACGAAATAAATGTATGAAAATAGATTCGACGATTTAAATCAGGCAACAGAGAATTAGAGGGCATCCATAAATCAGGAAGAACCTCAAATTTCGATGGGAAAAGTTGTAAGTAACAATGGTAATTATATTTTGGAATATTGTTTGTAAAAATAATTGATTTCTTTTGAAAAAACCTAATATTATTATTTAGATTTACGAAAGTATTATAATTTTAATATGAAAGGAATTCTACTTAAAAAAAAATTAAAGAAAATTATCCCGAAATATTTCGAGAATTGTAAAATAAAAAAATGGAAATTCTCCGGCAGAAGCACTAGTCGAATATATGAGTCCTTTCATTATATTTTTTTACAAATTTATTAACACATTGCCTACGGGCGTATTGCGGTCAAACTTGCGCTGAAGCGGGTCGCATTAGCTGAAATATGGTGAAACATCGTCTTTTACAAAAAAAATCATTACTCTTTTATTAATCTAAATATTGTGCCGAAAATTAAATTACTTGAACTTCAACATTTGCTAGATAGTTCTTGTATAAAAAATAATTTATATCCCACAGCAGAAGTCATCAAACAATTTGGGAACGGGCTTTATTGATATTTTTTTTTATAAAGCATGGTTTGAAAATGGTCTTTCGAATCGTAAATTTTAAATATTTACATCGAA
The DNA here is from genome assembly GCA_022495035.1 of Philopotamus ludificatus. Classification (NCBI taxonomy): domain Eukaryota; kingdom Metazoa; phylum Arthropoda; class Insecta; order Trichoptera; family Philopotamidae; genus Philopotamus; species Philopotamus ludificatus. The sequence continues at coordinate 18,140 of JAGXCT010032748.1, forward strand.
AGTTTGTGCTTTTAAAATTTTAAGGTCATTAGCCCTTGGATCGCTGGACAGGCCATAATTCTTATTATCCATAACAGCTGTTTTTATAGCCCCGAATGTTAAGGAACGTCATAAATTGAAGATAATAATTACGATATCACACCAGTGAGAATTTATTCATCAAAAATAAAACATTCTACTAATGAGAAAATATTTAAATAAAAACAATACATGAGTAATAAATAAATTCTTAAATGAAACATCAAATAAATCAATCTATTCTTAAATAAATCACACTCCTTCTTGTAAAACAGCCATAAAATATTTCGAATAAATGGTTCTATATGCACTTGCCGCATTCGCTGGAATTCTTCTCAAGGTGCGAAGTATTTAACCAAAAAAATATTTAAAAAAGACTAACTGTTGTAAAAATTGCAGCCGATCAAACGCGTAGTGTCGGCTAGCGTGTGTTATGCGCGCCCCGTACATACACAAATACGCTTTTGACGTGGCATCCACGTCCCCCGTAGGCAATGTGTTAAAAGAGATACCCATAGGGAAAATGAATAAGAAGCATGTATAGTAGTAGGGATGAGCAACCCGCGGCCCTTCAAAGATTTTACATTTTAAAATCCTATCCTATCTCTGCAAATATAGACCAATTGATTGTTTAGAAGCAATACCAAATTTCTGATCAAATAAAGTCTTTTCCACATATATCTTTCGTTATTTTTTAATAGTACATATTTCTATCAATTTTTTTAGACTAGGTTTATTTTGTAAATTAAGAGATACTTTTAATTCATCATTTAGTGTTTGTATTATCATAAGTTACTTAAGAGGGACGGCTCGTCCTTGGGGACAACCGGATGAAATGTCAGTGGAGATAAAGAGAAAAGTTCCGTATTATCGTATACAGAGTCTCTTTTCGTTTGCTGCATAAGGCTCTCTTTAGGGCAGGCATGTATGTGCCCCGCTGGTCTATATTTTCTACCCGATTCGAAAAATAAACGCTTTTCGACTATATTTTGCATTTATCTTTTCTGGAATTCGGATATCATCATCAACTGATTGATAAAAATCGTGTTTTACACCCTTTGGGGACAAGAGTTCAGATAAATAAATAAATAAATAAATAATAAAAACGATTTCCATTTATTTTGTGTAAAATACTTCAGAGTTTTGCTTATTGCATTTTTATATATTAATAAAAAATATTTTTGTTTAATTTCGCAATAAAAAAATTGATATTTCTTATTGTTTTTTTGGTTCGAGTTAAGGGAGCACTTTAACCTTATAACCCTGATCTATAGGGTTTGTTCTGATATCGAATAAAAAAATATTGAGAATATAATGAAATCATTTTAGATTCGTATACAGTGGAACCCCCAATTACACTACTCCGAATCACGCGCTGAGTTGAAATATAATCCCCCAATTGCGCGGTCGCATTCACGTACAGTCAAACGTTGGCTATCGTTCTGTGTATTCAACACGTGCCAGGCTATACGCACACAGCCGAACGGCTTCACTCCTCCAATTACACGACTCCAAATTACACGGTCCTGATTTTAGTATTTTATTCCCGTATTTTAAATAATCTATTATTTTTATATTAGGTGTGACGGAAAGATATCCATTTTTTTGTGTCATATTTAAGAGCGTCGAGCTTCGGGTTTGTTCATTTTATTTTTAATAATAAAATTAAATATATGACTCTGCCGTGTTCAGAACAGACTGATCTCAAATAAGGCACAACAAATGGATTTATTTTCGATATGCCTACTATTTTATTGTCAACCATTGACATTTGTTATTTCAATATAATTTCTAATGTGAATCGAACTAAAATAAAATTTATTAGGCATATGGACATTCAGCAATGTGTACATCTAGATTCTAGATACTAACAGCTGTGAATTACATCACGTACATAAGCTCGCTGAAAGTATGAAATATCAAGTTTTCGGCTCTTCCTTGAATAATATATTAATATTATGTAATTATGAAATATGAGGCCTTAACTAATTACTAATTTCGGCAGCGAGTCGTTTATATCACCCCAATATTAGACTACCCCCGATCTATGCGGTGTGTGGTATTTGCTGTGCCCTTAAACAAGTCCAGGGTTAGCGCTGGACCATAAAGCACATTCAATACAGATCGGCCCAGAACGCCGGTCATAAAATTATCAGCACAAAGAGAGGTGCCGTCCTCTATCCCCTCCCACCGGCACACATTTCCAGAATCGACTTTTGGTTTTCTTCGTTATTTTTCTGCAGTTGGATCCTTGGATCACGTTGCTCGCATTAACAAGAACTAAATGGTGCTCCGGCGCACGTGTCGCCGCCCTCATATTGTTTATGGAGGACGTGTCGGGGTCTCGGGGGTCTGATCCAAAATAAATTTGGAACCATCAACACCAGATTTGGTCGAATCACAGCTCCCAGCAAATGAACCGGAAAGCGGTAGACTGTATTCTTTTTTATATTGAAAAGTTATAACGAGAGCGCGGTATAATGATGAACCGAAGAATGGGCGAGTGGCGGAGGAAGAAGAGGAAGTTTCACCGTAACACAGACGTGAGTGCAAAGGCGTTGTGGGATATTCCCGCATTTAATAGTTTGTAAACTATGGGGCGAATGCTGTCGGCAATATTGCTAGATTTGTGATATTATATTTTAATTTTATATTAATTAAATATTTTTGATAAAAGTTGGTCCAAGAAACGACAGATTTTCCGATATCGAGGTATATACATATTTTTAATTTATTATCTGTAAATATTCAACGTTGAGACATTAAAAGTAAAAAATAAATATAGACCACTATAGATTTTTAACGTCAAATACACCCATTTGCAAATCAAATACAACTTTTTAAAAATCAAATACAACTGCAGGCGGACCTCGACTTTCGCACATGATTGGTTCCTGAAAATATGTGCTAAAGTTAAATGTTTGAAAGTAGAGGGATGTAAAAATAAAAAAAAAACACCAAAAATTGTACTTAACTACGTACATATACTAATATGTACTAACTAAGTACATATTAAATAAAAATTATATTCTCTTAATAAACTTATCAAAGGGTTAGTTGTATTTTACTGCTTGCATTTTCTTCATAGAGTTCATAGCAACATGCAGTACTATTATAGATCGCCCTACGCACTTGGATAATGGAACTTCTCCATTGGGATCATTCTTCCATAATATTCAAAAATGTCTCGGATGCGTAAAAGCTTCGTTCTTGTTTTTTATTGTTAAAGGTCTTGATGATTTCTGGTTCTTCTACCCCTCACTTTCAATTTAGTATACTATTTTCGTTCTCTTGTCGGTCCATTAGAAATTATTAGTCAAGGGTTTAGAATGAGATTTAAATCCCATCTCATTAACATCTTCACTATTGTTTAGAAGGTTTTATGACCAGGCAACTGATTCGTCCTTTGATAAGAATGTACGATTAGGCATCATCTTCAAAATAAACCAGTGTAAACTTACGACTGAATATTTGTGGCGGTATATTCTCCATCTTGCTTGTATTTTTGGACGATGACGAAATGATCTTTTGCAGCATCTTCATCGATATTTGATTCTCAGTGGTGTATTGTGTAAAGAATACAAATTGTTTCGTTGAAAACCAGCCGTGCCCATGAAACACCAGCCTTCCAAATCTTTATGCAATTTCAGGCCTTAGCCCAGATCATTGAAATTACTCAGAGGGATTTTTTCTGGATTTTGATTGCTATCCAATAACACAGATTCTCCATTTCATTCATCACTATGCCGTGCCTTATGGAAACAATTTAAAAAAAAAAACGATTTTTAAAAATGTGCGAAATAGCGAATTGTGCGAAAGTCGAATGTGCGAAAGCTAAGGTCCGTCTGTATTTGCAATTTTTTTGCTTTGCACTGTAATAGATTTAGAACGAAAATATACATACATTATGTGTAATTCATTAAAAATATTTGTTTTTTTTTATTATTGCACATACATCCAAGTAACATAAAAATGACATGTACTTTGACACAACCGATATGAAGCTTAAAAACTTCTAAATATTTTTTTCTCATTATTTAGAAAATTACTTTCATATTTTTTTATCCGGTACAATGTCCTAAACATCCAAAAAGTGATTTTCGAAATTTCTATACTCTTAAAAAAACGTAAATTCAGGGTTAGAATCGCAGTACTAAATACAATGGAACCCGTTTTGTACGTTTTTAAAGGAACTGATAATAAAAGGATATATATAGAAAAATATTTAATAGTTTAACTATTTTTTTAATTTTAAAGTGACAATTTGATTTGCAAAAAGGTGTATTTGATTTGTAAAAAGTTGTATTTGATTTGCAAAAAGGTACATTTGATTTGCAAAAGGATGTATTTTACGTAAAAAACGATATCCTAACAGAAAAAAAAGAAAAGGAAATTTCTCCTTAGCGAGTTGTTTTCTAACATCATTTCATAAGTTTTCGAATAATTCACATAGTTTTTATTTTTTATATTGGGTGAGTCATTTATAACTCCTAATTTTTAACATACTTTTATTTTACATTAAAAAAATACAAAATCACTTAAATATTATATAACCTTCTCTCATCTTATTGGCAACAAATCGATCCCTCCTCATAACATTTGTTGGGTTTGGACTGAAATAAAGTATCAAGGACCTGATTGACTTGTTCAACATAGATGCAAGTTTTTTCTATTCAAAAATTCATAATTACAACAAACATGCATAATTACCCAATTTAAAATGTTCACCATTTTTTTCTTACTTCAATTATTGTTTGTTTTTAATATATTTTTCTTTTATATTAATATGTATACAAAATAAAACATGTTTCAGAAAAGGTTTCATAATTTATATTTACTATTTTATTATTTATTTATCATATGTTAAAGAATTTTAAAATGTTGATTTGAATTAAAAATTGTGTGTTTAGTTTTAAATATCCAGAAATATCTAATTAATGCACAAACTGACATTAAATTATATCATTCGATTTTTAAAAGCATCAAGTCTATTGTAGACATTATTAAAATTGAGAAAATTCTTCAGAGAATCCAGTGAAAAAAATACATAGCGTTCTTTTGAGATAAAACGTGATATTAAAATATACATAGGAAAAATGCAATTTCCGGAGACGTAATTGGAATGTATCGTGCTTGTTCGTTTGAGTTTAAAATGTTTTAAAAATCTTGCAGCATCCGATTATTTTTTAGCACGCTTGACGAACAGGAAAAAATAAAAAATTAAATAATGTCCTATTACTGAAAATCAATTCATAATTAATTTTGCTATAATATGAATAATAATATCACGTTTTTAATTAATCACATTAATCATGAATTGATTTACGTAAACCTGTTCAAAATTCCCATGTAACTTTTTTTAAACATGCAACTTTAATTAAAAATACTTTGAAATATTATTAAATAAATTTAAAAAATTTGATACGCATCGTCGAGGATTCCGCGAAATTAAAATAAAAAAAAGCTGGAGGCGGAGATGTGAGAGCGGGGCGAGGGTGGCGGGGAGGCGGTGTACGTTTTCCGGTTTGGCGCGCAAATTTGCGTTATCCACTTTGTGCCCACACATTCGCTAAATGTGTATTAAATCATGGCGGGAATAATATTCATTTTTGTTATTAAAAGCTACACACTTGGCCGCCCCTGAACATATGTGCAAAAGCGGGAATCTGCGTAAAGTACACGCGCCTTGTAATGTGTACTCTTCAATTTGGCGGATGTGAATGTGAAGAACGCTTTATGAATCAAAGACATCTCCCTTTCAACCTAATAAGTATTAAGTCATAAAATATTTTTTTGTTTTATAGAAAGTAGATTCCGCTGGACTCGAGACCCGGAAAATACGACGGAATCTTGAATTCTCCTACTAAAAATCTTTAACTTTTATTCGATGGATATTTAAGCTAGAGTTATGCAATTCAGAATGAAGATAGCTGAAGATGTAAGTGAAAAAAATTACCTATGCTTACGGGGATATTCTGACACTAAACAAGTGTTATCGGTGGTTTAAAAAGCTTTAAAATGTCGCACGAAAAGGACGACCCAAAAATTGGATGATGATATCCTGAAGGCGGTGGTGGATTCAGATCCTCGTTAAACAATTGAGGAATTATCATTGAAGATTGGCTGTCCATGGTCTACAGTTCAGGAGCAATTTCGTCGCAAAGTAATGAATTTTGGGTTTCTCATGAATTGAAGAGACGGCGCACGATCAACGGCGTGCCATCTGCGTGTCTCTTTTGTCTCGGTATGAAGCCGATCCGTTTTTGAGACGAATTGTAACTGGACACGAGAAATGGGCGCTATACAATAATCCTTAAAAATCGTAAGATACCGTGTAAACTGTACGCTGTCATTAGCAGCTACTGCAGTGACAGGATGATAATAATGGATGCTGGTAGTGAAGTCATCACCTCACCGATCACTATGGGATGCCCACAAGCATCGGTCCTAGGCCCTCTACTATGTAATATCCTCTTTGACGATATACTGCGAATTTCGTTGCCGCCTAATTGTGCAATCATTGACTACGCCGACGATATCTTAGTGGTTGTAGGCGGAGATACTCGCTCCCAAGTTGAGAGTAGAGCAAAGGACATCCTCTCTGATATTGGCGATTGGGGAAAAACTAATCGCCTAAGGTTCGCCAGCTCCAAGTGCTTCGGTGTTATCGTTAAGGGCTCCCTCAAGAGGCCGCCGCTTGTTGGCTTTCCCGACGGAATCAATTTCTCAATTAAACCAGCGGGTCGATACCTAGGTGTCACACTAGATGGCAACCTAGGTATGTTGACCCACACGAATCAAATTGTTGAGAAGGCCAAACACGCTTTAGGTTGTTTCAACCGTTTGGCGGGAGCGGGCTGGGGATTACGTTACCCCATGATGAGACGGTACTATATGTGTATCTTTATACCCGTCATAACATACGCCAGTCATTTTTGGGCCCACCGGGCTAGTCTATCTCTGGTTCGAAGACGCCTTATTTCGGGCCAAAGACTGCCGCTTATCGCGCTGACCAGGGCCTATAGGACAGCCTCTACAGCGGTTCTGTCGGTCCTTGCCGGCATTCTGCCACTCGACCTGGAACTCCAGGTCCGAGCTGGGGGCTGGTTGATCCCTCGTGACTACCGAGCACGTCTTGGGGACCAGGACATTCTCCCGACCGACTTCGAAGCTCTGGACCAAGCCGCATTCAAGAAGAGACTCCAAAATACCGCGTTAAAGATGTGGCAATCCCGCTGGTCTGCTGAGAGTACGGGAAGAACTGGTTTTCGTTTCTTCCCCAGTAATACGCAAACTCGAGTTAAGCTGCTGGTTTATTCCTGACCATTACTTGTCTCAGTTTATCACAGGTTGCGACTTACTTAAACGCCAATCTTCATCGTCTGAACTCAGGATGACCGGATTTACCAGTTTTCTTAACAATCTTCGGAACACATTCTTTGGTAACGTCCGGAGTTCCTCCTGAAAAGGGCCGTAACTCCAAGGTAATTGAGGCGGTCCGGCTGTCTATCTGCGGACCTTGTCTCTCGTCACAACACAAGGCTTTGTGGAAAACGCCATTCAGGTCGGTCGGGTGGTATCACTCTCAACTGCCTAGGTGTTGGTCGCATGTTTGTCATGATTTTATGAACGTCGCGATGGTTGCCACGATGGCTCTTCATAGGTAGTCTACATTTAGACTCACCGTAGGGCGGGCCCTCCAGGAAAACCTCAACCATATTTTGTTGTCATGTATATATATATATACATCATCATCATCATCATTTGCCAGTCACAAGGCTCTCACTCGCTGAGGGCATGGACCTTACCAAACTCTCGCATGGTAGTCGAGGCCAAAGGAACCTGAGTCACTACCGCGGCAGGGGCTCCACTGTCTGGCGGACAACCGTTATGCGGTTTTTTATAAAGAGTTTCCCTCTCAGCCATTGCTGGCGTGGACGTACATCGCTTCTGCAAATGACTGGTTATCGAAGTTTTACCCTCCTCGACCTTCTTAGAACAACGAAGTAGAAGTTTTGCTGCATCAGTGATGCATTTACGTTATATACTAAGGCGTTATCACTGCTGCTTTTTTAACGATGCGGTGACGATAACGAACGACACCACTTACCTATGTAGAATACTAGGCATGCATCTGCCCAAAACGGAGTCTCTGAGCAGCCGATCGCAAGTGATTATTAGCCATGTCGCGCAATAGCAATCCTTTCATCATGGGAAAGACGTCCTCAGAGAGAAGGAAGAGGAACAAAAGTATTGAGAATAGACCAATAATTGGTCAGCAGATTAGGGTTTTCCTTCCCAGGGTATACTGGCTCTGTGGTGAGAAGTGGGGCAGGATAGTTGTTATGCACACAAGGATAATATTGTACCACCAACATGTACATATTTTTGCACTGTTTTGTTGGGTATTTATCAAAGTTCAATTGGGCCCCTAGTCAACTCTATGTTGACTGTAATATAACAAATGTAATGAGAATCTTACCATCAATTTTAATAGTATGGTAGATAGTTGTGTTTCATTTCTGATAAATTCTAATGAACAAAAATTGATTACTTTTCGGACCCCCTAAAATTAGCAGTATTATTTCATATATATTTATTTTTTTAAATATTATAAAAACATTCATATAATTTGTTGATTTTTTTTCAAACACCCTGTATTTTGATACCAGGGTTTAAAACGCCATTTCGTACGTTTTGGCAATTTCCAGTCCGTCGATTGCCATTTGTCATATAAAAATATATATTTAACATCGTTCACCTTAAGACCTTTCGTGTGATTCTTTCAGAATATTTAAATTGCATATGTTATTTCATAATTTATTCTAAATAAAAATATAAATATATTTATTAAACATTTTTTTTGTTTTGATAAACATATTAATAGTATCGATAAGCTTTAAGACGAGTTAGATATCCGAGGCTAGGTCTATTGTCCTATTCATCAGATAATCGTATCAGATGTTATATTGTATTATTAATACAATAATAAAAAGATATGATGAGGCAAGTTAACTCAAGGGGTAGGAGTGGGTTTAAGAGGTGTGACGAGAGGTAATTATGAGGATCTGATTTAGATTATATCTTATTCTTTTCTTAAATTTTCCTAAGAGTAATTAATTGGCTAAGAATGGATATTAAAGAGTTAACCGATCCGCCATGGCGGCTCGAAGCCAGCAGCGTCGACCGAGGGGGGTCTTTTTATAATGAAAAATAGACCCCAAGCATTTTAAGTCAAGATATTAATGAATTATTTATCAATATCATAATAAAAATAGTTATTCATGATATACGTACTAGACGTACGCCGAGTTCTCGCGGCTTATGTCAAGTACGTTTCGCTCGCACTTGGCACATCGTACCGGATGCGAGCGAGAAAAAACATCGAGTCCCAAATTGACCCAATCGGCACGGCTAGGTTATGATGCTATTAAGATTTTAAATTGAAGTGTTTATATTTAAAAATTTTGAAGGTACTGTAAGAGTTTTAATATTATTATCTAAGGCAGTGTTTCCCAAAGTGTGAGCAGGGAGTCGCGAAATATTTAATTAAACAATTCGGCAAATTTGTTGGAATTCCCAATTTTTGAAATGTTTGCGCCAGCAATCGCATATTGCAATTTATGATGTTTTAAGGGAGCCGTAAACCGAAAAAGATTGGGAACCTCTGATCTAAGGGTAGAATTTTAAGATATGTGCATTTGTGTAAGTAGTAGTATATTTACTTTACATTGAATTTTAAAAATAAGGTATGTAATAATATATATACTTATTTTATTATTATTTAAAGGTCGAATAATGGCTTTATTATGGTTATTTTTAAGTTGTATTTATGGTTTTTTCCATTGAAATAATTATCGAATAATTTCCTAATGTATTGCGTTTTGTTTTTCCTTCGTAAACGTTTTCCACGAAGCAGTGTTTAGTTCAGATCTTTTTTTAAAAGAAATATGACTTTTCTACCGATCAGTAGGTGAAAAATTATTTTAATATATATTAATTATATTTAAAATTTACAAAATATGCTTTCAAAATTAAAATCATATCGATAGACAGATGACCGTTATTTTAAATAAAAAAATATTGATTGTGGCGCCATCTGTGAATAAAAACATGAACTAAGAAAATATTTATTCCATTCATAGAATTTCTTTGAAAACATCCTCTCTTTCGTTATATGAATATCTGAAAATTCTTTCATACTTTCGCTAAAAATAAGGAATACATAACGAGATGCTTTCAATGAATTAAAATATCAAGTAGTGAAATAACGAAGCATCCGACTTTCATCATCGTTTCAGACAAAATGGCGAATGTAATAAAGCAAATTGTAATATTTTCAAGTGTAACTGTATTCACATTATATTTAAACTCTAATAAATCTTTACAAATTTGCGACACTATTAATAAATAACACTCTACACAGTACATACTAATGAGTTATTATTTTTTTTTCATATAAAATATTGCACAAATAAATTATTAATTAAAATATAAATATATATATAGAGAAATATTAAAGGTTAGAATAGAATAGAGTTAGAAGAGAATATGATTATACATAATATTTTTTTTTATACAATATATGAAAACGACAAATAAAAAATCGTACAAAATATATTTGGCACACTGTGAACAAGATTTATGAAAACAATTCAATGGAATGTAGATAAATAAATTTAATCGTTCATAAATCAAATTCTACTCGTCAATTCATTGTGCATAGTATAACTTGTGACCGAATGCAAAAATTCAACATTATTTACAATATATTTATAATTTTTAACAATGTTACAAACATTGGATAAACCTGTAATTTCTTTTTCACGAAAGCGATTGATCTAATCATTTTTGTAAACACTTAATCAACACGATCCGATTAAAATACGACGAAATGATCATAGATTGGAATTTTTTTGGATTATAAATCAACTATTGAATCGAAATAATAATTTAATAATACGTTACAACTATTTCACTATTCGTTCGTAATTATTTATGTGAAAAAGTATAAAAATTATTTTTAAAATTCATCTTAAAGATTATCTTAAATACGCTAAATGCACACTATTTAGTATTTTGGATTTGTTTGGAATCTTTGATAAAAAATTGGTCAATGGAGTACAATTTCAATGCATTTTTTTCAGCTAGATTTATGATACGTGGACATTGATTAGAAATTTAATACAAACGAGATGATAACAAATACATTTAATTCAAATAAATCAATATAGTGCGTATGATGCTTAATTCTAATTTGGTCCACGAGTATTTATAAAATATTTGTACATACAATTGCAAAGCACATAAATCTCAGTCTAATCACGTAGATATTCATCAGACTGACTATAATCTAAAATATTACTAATCGAAAGCAACATATTGTCAATAATCAAAACACGGGACTCGGGATATATTCAATGAAAAATTATCAGATCGTATGATTTATTTGTTATCATCAAGTTTCATATTTAAATTCGAACTGGAAAATTGCTTTTTCCGTTAAAATAAACTTGAATAAAATAGAAACCGACTGAAATTGTTCTGTGCATTATTCTTATACTGTGTATTTATTTTTATCTGCGCTACGTTGTTCATTTTATTAATTGACATCTTGTAACATAGTCTTATGCTATCATAATAAAATCTCTAAAAGTTCATCAACAATATTAATATCGGAAACTACCATATTAAATACGATTTATGTGCATAATTAATTTAAAATTAGGAAAAATACAATAAATCATTCTTCATATATTTAAGATGAGCGAAATAATGACGCTTTTTATATATTAATAACAAAATCATTTAGTTTGTTGTTGTTGAAAGCCCCTTTTCAATGATTTTGACTCGTTTAGCAGTTCTTCGCTAGTTAAGGGTTCGCCGTGTGATTTTAATTAATTCCGAATATCATTTAAATCCAACTTCAATGCCTCCGGAAATAGCTTAAAGCATAGGTTCTCAACATGTGGGTCGCGACCCCCAAGAGGGTCGCGAAGAGTTTTTTGGGGGGTCGTCAACTTTAAACTCCAAGAGACCATTAAAAATAAAAATTGCAATTTAGTGAATATTATTTTAGTTGACTGTATAAGATTTTCATATATATTTTTCAAATTAAAATAAGTATAATCTAGATATGCTATGTATGCTATTCTGTCACAGTTGGTTGAAAGGAGCAGATTTTGAATGAAATCATTGTTTTTTTCCAAGTTGATGAATCAACTGACGTAAGCTCGTGTGCTCAGTTGCTGTCTTTAAGTAGAAATATTGTTCGGCTGATATCCAAGAGATTTCCTATTTTGTGAGGACTTGAAAAGTACTGCAAAAGTGAAGACAATTATACGGAGAAAGAATGTCACGTTTTAGGCCTAGAATTCTAGAAATGAGAAAAACGTCTGTAGAGTTTTGTACAGATGAATTATACATCTATCACCCGATCAAAAATCAACAACTTTAAAATAAGAGCATCTCGCTTGGCGAGAATCCACTGCATTATTCACAGAATACCTTTTCAGTAAAGATCTTCAATTCCTCTACAAAGTACCGATTGATGGAAATAAAATCATGTAAGTACATAAATCAGGTAACACTCGTCTGTTTAAAGAGCTATTACAAAACGCAATTCTGATCACGAGAGTTCTTCTTTTTACACTGCAGTATAAATTTAATAAAGAAAAGAAATGTTGCTGAATCGTGTCTTTAAATTGAAAAGATAAAAATCAAGTCGTTCCCCTAAAATTGCAAGGAAAACGATCTTTGGTATACTTTAACGAGCAACTTGGTTGGAAAGAAGCATATCTGCCAGATATGATAGAACAACAAAATAGACTTAACCTGAAACTGCAGGAAAACGAAAATTATCGAATTTCACGATAATTTAAAAGGCCATTTTATCAAGCTGCAAAACTGGCGAAGAAAAATAAATCTTGAAACATTGCCATGTTTGAAACTCTGCGGCGTAGTAGACTGGTTAGCGAGAATAGATGAAAATTTAGCGGAAGGAGGAGATTGCTGGCATTTTGGATCCCTCGAAACGAACTTCAGCGTTGCTTCCCTGAGCTGAAAGAAGAAGAAACTAGGTGGCACGAATCGTACTATCTGCTTCACCCAGTGTAGCCAGCATTCCCGATGAATTACAAGATGAACTCTTAGATTTTCGGAATGATTCCTCGGCACGTAACTTGTTTACTGAAAAAATGCTCACTCAATTCTGATGTAGTATGTATCAATCGTACTCAAATATGACGATGATTGCTCTTCTAGTTTTAGTTCCATTTGTGTCTACGTATCTCTGCGAGAGTGGATTTTCAACGCTTCTTCATTTAAAAACAAAAGTAAGAAACCAATTATATGTTTAAAATTGCATGAGGTTGGCTAACCAAAACTCATCCGCGAATTTCGAGACCGGTTAACAACATGCAATTCCAAACATCGCATTAAATTAATTATTCATCATACATAATTTTAAATAAAATTATATTTAAAAAAATATTTTCGTTGCTTTTTTTTAATTACCTTATTCATAAATGGCTTTTGGATTGTATGGGGGTCTCGGATCACATGGATTTTATAAAGACCAATGTCTTACATTATTTCGGAGTTTCATGTAATATGATTTCATTCTATGCTTCATCGATTATTCTTCTTTGGTCGGCACCTTCATGTCTGAGGATCGTGATCATTCTTGTTCCTAAAATTCTTGATTTTGTCTCTCCGGGAATCTCTGCATTCTGCATCAGGATGCAGAATGCAGAGATTCAGTATCTGCAATGCAGGCATTGCAGATACTGCGGTGGAGCAAGTGGGGGTCTTCACTTGGTCGCTTTAGCGGGTGGGCGACCTACCCCTTTCCCTGCGTCCTTGTACGTTTCTAAGCGTGACAAGCTTCTTCAGGCTATTGATCTTTCCGGCGAGATGCCCAAAGTATCGAAGAATCCTCGAGACATATGGTCGAAAGTCGGTCTTCTTTGTAGTTCCCTATTTCCTTTAGGGCAGAAAACTTTGTACTTTTAGCGGTCCATGGTATTCTCAGCAGATGTGGTTAGCACCACATTTCAAAGGCGTCAATTTTCTTTTTCATATTTCCCTTTATGGTTCAGGCTTCTACGCCGTAAATAAAAATTGAGAATACCAGACTCAGCACTAGACGTTTTTTTGTCTTTATGGATATCCCCCTTTTTTTCCAAATCTTTTCCACCAAACCCGAGAGTCATCTTTATCAACTCCAGCAGTTTCTTGCATATGACCCGTCCTACGGTAGACCACCTTAGGTCCCGTAGCAGCCGATCAGACCCTGAATTTACCACTTTATGAGCCGCAAGGTTTTACATCAAACCTAGCTTGGGAGCCGCATGGTTTAATGTGATGATAATCCAAGCTAACATGCACGTGTATCCATCTGTGGTCAAATAGTAGAATTACATTGTGCATCGTCATCAGAAAAAAAAATGCCAAGTGGGGTATAAACCGCGTAGACAGCATATAGCTTGGCTACAAAATCACGCCAAAAGGCGTGAACGGCTCATAAAGTGTTAATACGAATCGGCTGTACCAACGTCCGATTATTATTGTCACAATGTGTATGTTCACTCATGGCTCATGAGTGAGACCCGACACATATTCGAATTTTAGTAAACCTGGAGAACAACCATTGCAAATCTGTCCAAAGGGTTGACGGAAAAAAGCTTGCATAGTCCCCTGCAAATGCCAAAGATCCTACCGAGTTAGACGAGTGAAGGAAAGTTTAGCCGATAAGAATCCGGCACTATCACCAAGGCTTCGCGTAGTCACTCGCTGCTGGGGTAGTTCTTCTAGTCGTTTTTCCGTCTCAATCCCTAATCTCATAATATCAACCACTCTAATCCCAAACCGCAGTGACAACGAATAAATTTGGACGGAAGCAATTCAATAACGGCTAGAATGTTTCTGATTTTTGTTGGTTGATCGGCTCAAGGTTTCAAGGATCGACTCGTCCCTTAGTAAGTCTAGTGGGTTATATCTGGACTACGCAGTCAAATACTGTTTTGCTTGAATATTCGTAATGGTGGAGGAAAGCTACAAAAAACCATCATCATTGTCTTAATTATCAGAAACAGTTAAGTTTCATTCTTGATCTTGAAATCTAGCTGAATCCAGTTTTTTGTATTAATGTATTTGGCAACACTATAATTCTCCCATGAAGGGCGAATCTTTAACACTTTTAAAAGTCGTACATTTTACGCTATATTGACAAAGGTCAATATAGCAAGAAAGATGTGAGATTCCTCTCCCAAATGGTGGACTACCTAGCTCTAGAAGTTTAATCAGGACTTCACACGAATCACGTGTGTCGATTTACCCAGAAAAACCACTTTCCCTCTCTCTTTTTCCTTCTCTTAAATATAGTAACTTGTTAATTTTAAAATCACGCGTAATCAGGTAAAAAAACGGCTTTTATTGCACTGATTGTATCAGCCCTAAGTTGATGTTATGAGGTGTGGATGAATGGCATGGGATGGAACTGTTTCTGACTGGTGACTGACATAGCTTCGTCCTGGGTTAATATGAATGAATGAAAGTGATCCTTGCCATCCGGAGGACCCTACTCCGTCTCCTCCAGTTATGGTCTTTCTCCTTCTCAGCCACATCAGAGATGGTTGCTCTATGGGTTTACTAAATAGTCAATTTCTACCAACAATGTCTTGGTGCTTAATTATTTCTTTATGTTCTATCATTGATCAATGATTGTGATGATAACACTTGCTTAAAAAACGTCACTGATTTCGCTCATCGTCATTATGTACACGTCGCTTAATAGTCATACGTTCTCTATACACGCTACACATCATACAAATGCAAGGCAGCTGAAGCTGGAATTGTTGACAAATACTTTAGAAACATTAGTACCATCGATATCGATTATGTCTACGTTGATTAATATTCTATTCAGAGGACAGCACACGACACTGACGCACTCGAGGGTCTGTCGTAGAAGATGTACACATTTACAATACGAACGGATACATATTAGTAAAATATATTATTTATTTACTTGCACAGCCTAATGAATTGCTAAAATTCGAGAACAAACGCAGCCTCTCGCCGAGAAAAAAAATAATATCATAGTTTGCACGAGGCGCATCTAAATATATTTACTTGGAAATGTCACGTTATTATACACTGCTCTCTCCTTTATTGAAGACCGAGCTCGCTGGATAGACGTATTTCTTTCTTTTGACGTAGCTGGCCGGAGGAGAGTGCGTTATCGAACCGCTGATGTTGCTCAGCAACGGCAACGACTCGTTTCTTTGCGAAAAAATGTTGCGTTCGCCGATGGATTTGCATCGCTTTTTATGCATGGAACTCTTCCGCTTCCACTCCTCGTCCTCCCCTTCGATCTTCTCCTTGTCGGTTTCCGAGTCTTCTAACAGTCTGGCGCCTTCCTCTCTGATGCAGCGATGCATCGGACTGCCGTCCGACGACATGCTGGATCCAAACATACATTTATCTTTCGCGAACTGCGCTTTGCGATCTGCGGGAACTATCTGATTGTCGAACGACTCATAAGATTGCATGGACGATTTGGTGCTCAAGAATATTTCGCTGGACGTCGATTCCTTCTCGATTTCTACCTCCTTCTCCTGTATTTTGTGCAAAACTGCAGATCCGTTCTCATATCGCTTCTTATTGCTCTCATCTTGATCGATGACGACCACCTCCAATATGTTGGAATCGCTCTTGGTGACGAAACCCTGTTCTACTTTCGCCTCTATTATGTTCTCCGCCGAATAATAACCTTCTTTAACATTAATATTATATAAATCAGTATGCATACAATCGGGTTTTCTTATCTTTATAGATCCATCGGATCGATCCAGCGATGGGATATACTTCAGAGGACTCCTGATGATAGGCACCGTCGATCGCACAGTCGACAGCTGTCCGGATTCCGCACTAGTCGCAGATTCAAAGCTCGATTCTCTGCTAGATCCGCTAAGAGATCCTTCGATCCGTCTACCCAAGAACCTGAAATTCTGATTCATCTTCTGATACTTGACGATGTTTTTGATATCATCAGCGCACGTCGACAGATTTCCAGGAATCTTCGGCGTCCTCCTCAACACTTTCGGCGTGGACAACGCGTAATCTGTCGAAAGCAACGCGTCTGAATCCACCAACGGATCGTTCGAGACGGAAGCGATGGTTATTATGTTCGTTAGCGAGTTCCTCTCGTTGACCTGACACAGACTGGTGCGCGAACTGATGCTGGACAGCTCGGACAGACTCTCGGGACTCGCGAGCGGCGCCAATCCGAACCAATCGTCGTGTATCAGATCTACCTTGTCGTTGTCTTTCGCGTATGCTATCTTGGGTTCTGCATAATAGCGCTTCGGCCTCTCGACCAACGCCCTGGTGATCCTCGTCGCATCTACGCCGCTCATCTTCTTGGTCCGATAAGCGACGCCGTTGGTCGCGTTGGAGAAGTTATAAACACCCAGAGGTTGATTCGAGAATCGATCGCTCGTTATGCTAGGCGTGATGGTTCTTGACGTGTTGGCGGTGTTGAACTGGTCGTCCAACAACGACGCAAAGTCGTAACTCAAAATTGAATTCAATTGATTGGGAGATTGGATCTTGGTCGTTACTTTGGTGGTGGTCGATGAACTGTTGTATAGACTGCCGGTCAGCGAGCTGGCGTTCGAACTATCAGCGTTGACGTATTGGACTGTTGGACTTTGCAGACTGGTGAAAGACGTCTCTAGGCACAGTCGATGGGGCGGAGTGAGACCTGGCAGGTTCATGGCATCTGGCATCAAGTGGGAGTGACTGACGGAAGTGCGCTGAGGTTTTCTAGGTCCTGTTTGTTTTACAACCTAAAAAAAATAATTAATTAATGATGTGCGCAAATAATTTTCATTCATTAAGAAGAATTTTATAATAAACGATTTACTATCATGCGCATGCTTCTAACGTCTAAATGATTTCTGTAAGGACCGAAGAGTAATTAAAAAAGGGCACGGAATTCATTCAGAATCATCTTCATTGTGATTGGCGATAAGAGATTGTAAAAAATTGCAAGAAAGGTTTTGATTTTTCTCGATTAACTCGCTTAAGATAAATCCTAAGCTTTTTGTATGTGTCTTAAAAGTACAGTCAACCCTTCTATAACGTTCAGATAGGGACCACGATATAGAAAAAAAAACGCTTTAGAAAGTTAGGCACCCATACAAAATTTGGGGTTAGGTTTTTTTTAACTTTCTTTGCGATTTGAAACCGATTAAACATTTTGACCCATTTTATATTTTCAATGACCTTGCACGTGTTTAGTTGGATAATAGTAGCTCGTGCCTACATGCGCGAGGGGGTATAGACCTCGCATAATTCTTCCAGTTTATTCATTCGCAACAGATGTGCCAGGGGAGTTCAAAGGGACAGTTGCTTAATTTATAAAAAAAAATAGAATGATTGAAAACCCCTTTAACACATATATTATAACGCCTTAAAAATCGTATGCATCGATTTACTTGATCATAATTAGTTCCACAACTATACAAGTAGAAAAATATGTTCCTACTGTATTGTGATGAATATCCCTGGAAGTGCACGTACATATTTAAAATGCACATTAAATATATATTTATGAAAATTTTAATTTAACCTTGAAAATATTGCGTTTTGTAAAATGAACGCTATAGGAGGGAACGCTATACAAAAAACCGCCGCAAACGCTATAGAAGTGAACGCTATAGGAGGGTTGACTGTATAATGAATAAATATTATAAATAATCATTGTCCTTTATTGTCTGCAACTGCGGAAAAAAAAACAATATTCGCTGCTCTTGCCACGCGTGCGTGTTTTTTCTCGCTCGCATCCGATATTATGTGCCGAGTGCGAGTGAAACGTGCGAATGACACGTGCGGCGAGCTCAGTCTGCAGTTAAACATTGCCGAGAGCGTCTATCACATTATGAAACACATAATCTATTTTTATTCACAGAATAATCCTTTTTTTTGTCAAAAAATGTCAAGATATTGATGAAGAATTCATCAATATGTTGACATCACCGTGTCGAATGTCTAAAAATATTGATATCGTCTAACGTGAAAAACGGTTATTACGAAATATAGCGGTACAGTAAACCCTCCTATAACGAAGAAATCGGTACCACGTTGTAGAAAACCCGCGCAATAGAAACCAAAGGCACTCGTTTAGCTTTGAACTAATAATAACTTTATAAAGATAAAGCCATGAAGTATTGTATGAAATTATTGCAAATAACTGATTTTTCACACACATTTATTACTTTTGACATATAATAAAAATAAAAACAACCGTTAATCGCGAAAATTCGGTTAAAAAAATCAGATAAACGATTTCCATTATGTTTAGATTTATAATTAAATAAATAATCATTTTAATTACTTTTGGTCCATCTATAGACTACAATGTGAACGCTATAAGTTTAAAAAAAAAATGTGTTTTAAACGATGATAATTCATGCAAATAGATGATTTCTTATCGTTTTATGAATTAAATTAAATCACATTACTAGTAAAAATAAGTTATGATGAATTTTTTGGTAGTTTTGTAAAATATATTGCAAATTATTCGACAAAGTGCACAAGCTGAAAAATGAAAAACAAAACATTAATAGATCAGAGGATGAAAAAAAGTATTAAAACGTAATTAAAATATTGAATGCAACGGTCGATCCGCTTATAGTTTCACATTAACACCGTTGCATTTAATATGAAGAGTAAGTTCAGTAAAAAAAAAAAGTATGTAATTATTCAGGAAAATTTTAAATATGTATTATGCAGTCGACTCATTCGTTTGTACCTTGTATCATTAGAGATGTTTTCCAGAGTTTCGGTGCCACCGGCGCTTACGTCGTTTTGTATCCCGTTGCATATCTCAGCACAGTGAGTAGGGATGTCTTTGTGTTTAATGACCTAACGAGAGACAGACACACCTATGAAATTATGCCACACGGTTTCAGGCTATAAACACCTACAGTGGCACACAAAAGAAAATCAGCCTAATCTGGGTCACACTATTTTCTTTGTCATTTTCATCATTTGCGAACACCCTGTGCTTTGTATTAGCAAAATCAATAGCAAGCACAGACTGTACATGGTATACAATAGAAAAAAAAACATTTCTGAATGATACAAATTATTTTTTTCAGCGTACAATTTTGTTATTATTCGTACAATGACAAATGAAAATGTTATTTCAAAAAAATAATAAATATATAATTAGTATAAACAAAAGGTATATGAGGTGATTGACTTGCATTGCATACTGCTTTACTAGATCGTGAAAATTACATCGACGTTGATACAGGGATTAACAAAAAAGCGGGAAAAATAAGATCATAGGATATACAAACAATGGATATATTAACAATATTATAAAACAAAGGGGATAAAATAAAGACTATATAAATAATAATAAAAAAAATATAAGATATATTTCACAGAAATTTACCATAATTGTTTGCATTCATACAAATGAATTAGTGTGAGTACGATGAAATTAATATACAACAAAAAAAATATTTAATACTAAACATTAAAAACTATGTCTCATTAAGACAAAACATTATGATTGAGTTAATAATAAAAAATATATTATAAGTGGAGTTTATGTTAATCGTAACACGGTATTGTCTTCATCGATCACATGATAATAATACTCGATACAAATATCGTAATCATCATTATTAAAAACATAAAATAAAATAATAATAAAAAAACAGTAATTAACTAACTACAGAACATAAATAAATAAAATCTAATACAAGCTCAGGTAAATACACAGCAGTCAAACAATATCACAGTGCAAATGATATAAGCCAAGCTATAAATCAAATCGTGAAAGTCCCGTTCGTATAACCGTCGCCACCGACGGCGGGGATCACTACCTTGTTCAGTGCTTCGAGTACTTTATCCGGCATGTGATCCTGTATCATGCCCGGCGATATTAGAACCTCGTCGAAATCAGTATTTTCCGCCCATACCGCCTGATAAACGGGCTCTCGTTTCTTCACCATTTTGCTAAAACATTAAAAAACAACGTCAAATACAATATATAATAGTATCGATATATGTTTATTTATGTGACGATGCATGACGACGAATGAACGCGTGACTAACCTCCATCGAGATTCATGACGTGCCCTGAAAGCGAAAAATAACGTGAAGCCGTGAACAAATGAGCAAACGATTACAGAAGCAAACGAAATAAAAATGAGTGCGATATTATCTACAAGATATAGAATTATATATATATATACTAACTGTGTATGACCGGGATGATGTCTTACTAAATGAAGTATCCGTCCGGGGGGTAAAAGCGGTCTGTGTAATGTTAACGTTCCTCCGCTCTCCGGATGTACTACGCCGGAACGAGCCACATCTTTTGCCTGCACGTTAATAAAACACATTATATAATTAATAATATTAGTAACAGTAGTACTTCGCATTTCAAACATTCCGAGTCAAAGATATTTTACACGGAGAAAGAGTTATGACATGAGCGAGCTGTGTACTATAGATACTCTCTCTATAATCAAGTCAGACGTAGTGGCGATAGCGGTTGGGCCCAATCATGGTTTCGTAGATTCTACTGAGTTATGAGGAGCTCGTTCGATTATTATTATAAGACTTCTGGCTGGCGATCTGACCCGTATTCGAAGAGCCAAGATAACTTGGAGAACATCCGTCACAGTCATGACATTATGGTCGAGACAGAGGGGTCCTCCAGGTGGCAAGGACCCGCCTCAGGGTTATTAGGCCACTTAAAAAATAATAATGCCAATTTTTTGGAGTTTCGCCAGACGTCGTTGTATCAACATTCACCAAACGACACGGAACCAAACTGGATACCGGCCCGGGTGGTATCCAGTTTGGATTATCTCAGTTCCACAGGATCTATGCAACCATGATTGACTGAACCTTAATTGCTTCCACATCTGTTCCAGCGTTATCGTAGTGAAATAATATATTTTTAATATTCGCAACTACAACTGAAAAGCATAAAGAAATCGCTTAGATCAAGAGCATTATTTTCGACTTCGGGAATGAATTAAATATGAAATACGTAGTACCATCGTATACTATTATATATTTATCAATTGAATACTTGTTGATATTTGGCGAGCCCAGTGGCGCCGCTGGCCGATAACGCCATGGCCGATCTCGGTTTACGATTGCAGCAGCATACGGCACTGCATATAATTGTTTTCCACTTCGGATCGACGCTCCTCTGTATCGCGTTGATGAGATCGGCTCTCAACGCTTCCAATTGATGCAGGCCGATACGTGGCACGACATCTTTACCTAACACTACCGAAGTCGTAAATTCTTTGCTGTATTGCACCGCAGGAAAACTAAAACACAAATAAAAATTATACATCATTCCTCATAATGAAACAATATGAAATGTGCCGAAATCACCTTAATAATCCACCGGGAGGGCTATAACTATAACACAATAGATCAGGATAGCGCGGTCGGAGTAATATGGCGAGAATGGCCGCAGTGCCGGCTCCTAAAGAATGACCGACTAATACCAATCTGTGTTCGTTGGTAGATCGGGACGGATCGCTGTTGAACGCTTTTTCTAATAACTGGTCTCTCTCTAGCTTTTTAAAGATGTAATCGGCGGCTTGTACCATTCCTGAAACATCGTTTATATATTTTAAAATATGATGATGCGATTCGCTCGATTTAAAATGTACATACCTTTGTGACCGAACCAGTCTTCGATCGGTGGCTCTAACGGAAGCGGTTCACCTTCCGCGTTGAGATCAGTCATGACGTCCTAAAAATTATACAAGAATTTAATATCAATTGTATTTAACGAAGATATTATATAGCCAGTGTTATGGTCTCTAACGGATTTCCCACCACAGAACCAGTATACCCTGGGAAGGAAAACCCTAATCTGTTGACCAATAATTTCCTTCTTTCTAGGGGGTCTGATGAGGCCTTTCCCATGATGAAAGGATTGCTATTGCGCGACAGGGCTAATAATCATTTGCGACCGGCTACTTCAGACTCGTTTTGGGCCGATGTGCATATGTATGCCGGTATATATCTATATAGGCGTGTGTGTGTGGTCTCTCGCTACTTGTCACTCGTGACTCGTTATAAGCAGATAACGCCTTAGAGAAGAGAACAAACGAATACCGAGACAAACCCCCTCCTACTTGCCTGGACACAGCCGAGAGAGTAAAATCCGATACCAACATGGTAGAATATGTACGTCCAATGCCAGCAATGGCCCAGAGAAAGAAACTCTTTACAAAAACCGCATACTAAGACGGCTCGGGTCCCCGCGGTATGGACACGAAAGGGGAGCCCTCACGTCACGTGTGAGACTCAGGTTCCTTTGGCCTCGACTACCATGCGAGAGTTTGGTAAGGTCCAATGCCCTCAGCAAGTGAGAGCCTTGTGACTGGCAAATGATGATGATGATGATGATGGCTTATGGGTAACATACATATTATTACGATAATGTAAGTTAATCACGACTGGACTAGAAGTTAGTCCCCCGAAAGGGTAATCCTATTGCGAAAATCTATGGATTCTGGGAATTATTTATGACACTGGCCAGGGGGTATGTAAGTGAAAGTGACCCATTACCTACGCATGTTTATAAAAATATTTATGTAGGTAGCTGGTACGTTGGAATTAATTCATTTAATGTGATCGTCGAATAAATAATTATAAACGAATAATATCAATTTCAAACCAACTGATATATTATTAAAATGAACATTTATCAGTTTGGTAATGTAAGTCAATCGTGACTGAGCTAAGACAGTAACCGGAAAGGTAAATCTCCGGCAAAAATCGATGAATTCTGGGAATTTAACTGTGTTGCAACTTTAGAATCTTTATCGTATCTTTGTATGAGTGGCGCTATGGATTTTCTAACGATATAATTATCATATTAACCTTCATACTCAATGTTCCTCTGATACTTAGCACAATAGATTTTTTCTCATGATCGACTGCGATGAAGAATGGAGTCTCGGCCACGTCGACGTGATACGTTGCATATGTTATATCGACCTAAAATAAATTTATTTATAATCGTTTTTTTATCAAAAAATGAATGAAATAGTCGATTTTTAACTACTGTTTGTATTAATAAATTAATTATAGTTAAAAAATGGCATAATTCAGTGATTCTGTATGCTGGGAATAAAAATAATCTCAGCATTTATGCTATTTATAAATTTTAATCTAAGAAATATTTTTTCCGAGAGTCGTATTTCATTTAATGAAAAGGGCCGTCATCAATCAAATTTTTAAATATTTCATTTTTTTAATGAATACAATAGAAATTGCTTACATCTCCAACTTTAAGTAAATGCCTGAGCGCCGTATAATTACATTGGCAACAATTATCGTGAACGACGGTAGCGCCTCCGACTGTGCCTCCGCAACAACACCTACAAATAAATATATTTCTCAATAAAAATATCGAAACGTCGTATATTTTATTATTTATAATAATGAACGGACCGCAATGAAGCGCAGAAATTACAAGCAGTAGACGGAGAGCTGGTCATTAAAAACATCGGCCATCCGTACGCTCCTAACGCATAATGCATATAATGAACGACAGTCTGCAAAAAAAGAAAAACGATTAATCAATATAAAAAAATCGATACAATACATAAATTTAATAAATTTATAATATAATACTTGAAACATTTCCAATTCGGCTGGATCGTTGAGTGCTAAAAATTGAGTTTTCGAAGTAACAGGCACTCCGGATAAAAATTCGTATACGTCGTTCTTTCTCTGTAAAAATAGCGTTGATTTAATTAAATCGTTGTATATAATTATATTGTAAATAATATTCAAATATGATATGAACCTGTTTTACTATGGCCTGTTGTTCTATCTTTTGAAATTGTCGTAGTAATACGAGGCCAGCAACGACATCGGACGGCACAACGTCCAGCTCTCTAAAAAAATCGCTCAGTAATCTTGCAATATCAGTGAAACTGCTCCTGAAAACGAATAATAACGGATTCAATGCAACGTAACTTAATCCCATTACTCATACGCGACATAACATTTGCAATCGGCTACATAATCCACGGCGCAGTAATGCGACGATACGTTCCGTATTCATATTATCCAATTATTCTGCATGCATGCATTTTCATATAGGGGTTAATTACCTGTTTCTGTCCGATGGCCGCATACAACAAAACAATATTCTGCATCGATGATCCCAGCTGTCTTGATAAGCCCTGAGCACTTTCCTGAAACATATAATGAACATTTTCATATGTATTCAAATATTATTATGATAATATATCGAGCGTAATAATACCTCTGTCTCCAGTTTCTATTTCTACTCCCCGATCGACGTTGATTCAGTCTCGATTCGGCACGCTGATACTTTTTTAACTTTACCCAGGAACGTCCCGCCGCATCCCAGGTGCACCAGCAAGTTCCGACGACGCTGCCCACTACACACCATCCGCTGACGACTAAACCTGAAAAAATATACAAACAACTGATTAGATCAATAATAAATTAACTACGCAATGTAGACTAATTCTTTTAATTAGATTTATTTTATAATTATCATTCATATTTTAAATACATTTTAAAACGAAATCTATTAAAATATTATATATTATAGTTACCTCCTAAGTGTTAGGAGGTAACTATATTTGGTGTTGTGGATTTGATTTAAATGTTTTACTCAGAGTACAGTTTCAACAAATATTTCAATGCTCCAAAAGATTTCACTCTCATGTTAAAACTAACTTCCTAATTAATTTCCTATACATATTAATTAAAACCAATTGAAGATGTAAACATTAACCCATCTGTTACGGCGGCTGTAAAACAACCGAGTCGTCCGAAGGGGGTCTCTCAGGGACACCAAGCATTTAAAGTCAAGATACTAATGAATTCTTTAACGATTTTGTTTTAAAATATGCATAAAATTTTCTACCCAAGTTTATACCCCAGTGCATGGGTACAGGGCTGCCTGGGGTATGTACCCTCGAGAAAAGAAGGTCGATTTACTTGGCAAAGCACTTCTTTAAGCTGTTGGTTGGCGCAGTACATAACCCCCTTGTACTGTGCGAGTTGCCCTTATGGGCGCCACCTCACTAACATCGAGTACGTTCGCGTTTGTCTTTTCTTCCACAGTATGCGAGGTTACGTGCTCTCGGAAACTCCCCGGTAGTCAAAGCGATCCTCTACTAAACCACTTGGCCGAATATGTGGATTTATTTGATGATACATATCGCTATTTCGTTGATCTTTTATGAGATTTTATAATTTCATATAACGGACCAACTAATGACGGTTTTTTTTCCTTTTTAACATATAGTACTTTTTATCTTTATTTACACATTATTTTCTTTATTTCAATATTTTTTACTTTTTTTTATTTTGTTGTTATTTTATATCTTAAATTATGTATTTTGTTTTTTTTTCTGACTATTCTATTTATGTTTTTATGCGTGATTGGCGACCTGGGTTATTCTGTAATGCCAATCACGCATTGTCTTTAAAATAAAATAAATAAAAATAATTATTTATGAATAATATTTTTTAACTCGGCGAAAAAACATCGCGCCCGTGGCAACAGCAGTGAATATTGGTGTTTCTGGGTTTTTTTTTGCAATTGCAAACAAAAATGATTATTTATAATATTTATTCTCTAGACTTTTTTAGACAAATACAAAAAGTCTGTGACAGGATTTAAATTAAAGGAGTTTTTCGAGAATTTTTTTAAAAACTTGGGGACCTCAATAGACCATCGCCAGGGCTAGGAAGATCAATTGTACAAAAATAATAACTATGGATATATTTCAGATAATTCCGTACAGTTCATATATACAAATTGAAGATTCATTAAATGAATTTTTATTTTATTTATCCGTAAAAAATATTGTCATGGATTCCTTATCACCAAAAATAGTTAATGATCTATAGGGAGACAACATTTGGCACTGGAGCTTAATAATTAATAATTTCCAATATTAAAAGTTCAATACTTTTACACTTATCGACCATAAATTTAAAATATTGATATAAAATATTACAATACCCGATTTTACACGATGGCATCTATTTCTTTTTTACGCGATTTACAGAGTTAATTTTTTAATTCAGCAATTTTAGAAATATTATCTTCCATTCCACCACTATATCAAATTTACATAAAAGGGATATATTTTTTAAACAATTTTATTTTACTAGCATGTTTTTTAACTTCGGGTAAAAAGGGGACCAGGTGTACTCATTTTTATCTGATAAATACTTAGTATACCTCTATCTCTTTTTACACGTTGAATATGTTATATTAGTATGAACATACGGGATACCCATAAAAATGGAAGGCAAGTTTCATTTTGTAATATGGAAATAAATGTATTTTATTTAGACTTAAAAATATTTTTAAAAATAAATAATAAACATTAGAATATTTTTTCGGTTGAATTTAATAAAAAAAAAATATTATCTTGTTATCGTTCTCTGAAAATGAAGATATTCATAGATGAAAATTTAATTTAATTATTAAATAAGTTTAAAAACGTCCTACTATATTCGTTTTTTTTAAAAAATAGATTTTATAATTATGAAATAATATTAATAATGAAAATAGAGATGTAGAACCTGACAATGATTATGCTATTATCCCAGTCAAGAGTATGAATAAAGTAAAATGGATAAAAAAGATATACAAGGTTTAATAATAAAAAAAATTGCCAAAAAATTTTTTTTTATCAAAAATCGCAGAATATACATCAGTGGCGGACAACCTTTTATATACCATGCGTCATTTTATGCACATATGAGTTCAAATGCGCCATACAATTCAAGCATATTTTCTAGGTTATAGGTTCACGGTTGGGGTTGGAAAATAGGGCTAGGGGTAGTATCTGTTTCGTTTATTAGAGATAAAATAACCAAATAATATTCTTAATTCCGCATTAAGCGAATATCGCATAAATTTTTGTTTAAATGCATTTCGAAAAATATATTTTTTAGCTACTCGAAGATTTTTTATGCGTTTTTATTGTGTGCGATTCCTATCAAGCAAGTTATAATCTTCCAATGCGCCATAGATGGGCTACCCTCGATGTACATAGTTTTAAACTAAGCGTGCCGATGGGGTATATTGGATACCCCAAGTGTTTCATTTTTATCATAGCGCGCGAGACTTTAGCGCGCCGACGTTAGCGCGCAGTACAACCACGACTTTTTGCGCGCCGACGTTAGCGCGCAAAATAATATTATATTGTATTGTTGGGGGCTGATTTAAAAAAAAATAATCTACCTAAGATAACTTTTGATCCAAAATTACATCTTATATAACCCTTTACAATTTAATAAAAATAATATTTACTATACCTAAAATGTTGATTTTTTATTCACTAATTTTGTTTTAAATGTTATTATGTTTAAATAAAAATTTAAAAAAAATATGTATTTTTAACATTTTATTCAAAGCATGGTATGCAAAGCCCAACATCGCATTTATAGCAATAATACCTCGTTTCTTTTCTTATTTTTTTACCGTTTATTTTTCGATTGCAACAAAGCATGCATTGTC
This sequence comes from Philopotamus ludificatus, assembly GCA_022495035.1. Classification (NCBI taxonomy): domain Eukaryota; kingdom Metazoa; phylum Arthropoda; class Insecta; order Trichoptera; family Philopotamidae; genus Philopotamus; species Philopotamus ludificatus. The sequence continues at coordinate 46,749 of JAGXCT010032748.1, forward strand.
TGCATAGATTTTAATTTTTTTCCGATGGGGGAATTAAGATAAATCGATAAGATCTAGGCGAAATTGCGGGGCGGTTTTTTTTTTTGTATCCTTTCTTTGTAATGCATTATGAATGCATTCCAAATAATTTTATCCAAAATATGGAAAAATATCTATATACAATATTTTATAATTTATTTTTTTATAACACTTTTAATTCCAACTTATACAGTTTTTTCACGTCAAATGCACCTTTCTTCAAATCAAATGCATCCTTTTTCAAATCAAATGCATCTCTTGAATCAGTCAAGACTTTTTATAATTGTGGTTAATTTTTTTATAATCACGCACCTTTTGGCAATCAAATGCACTCTTTAAAAATCAACGCACCTTTATTAAAAATTTAATAAAACATTTAAACACATTTTCCTTTAATTACGTTTTTTTTCTGTTCCTTCAAAAATGTAAAAAACGCGTTCCACTGTATTTATGGAGAACCCCGAATTTACGTTTTCCCGCTAATTACGTTTTTTTACCAGTTTCGTCAAAAATGTAATAAACGCGGTTGACTGTATTTATCGAGTACCCCGAATTTACGTTTTCCCGCTAATTACGTTTTTTTTCCAGTTCCTTCAAAAATGTAAAAAACGCGTTCCACTGTATTTATGGAGAACCCCGAATTTACGTTTTCCCACTAATTACGTTTTTTTTTCAGTTCCTTCAAAATGTAAAAAACGGGTTCCATGGTATTGATGAGAACCCTGAATTTATTAAGTTTTTCTCTTCCAATTGATAAAGAATGCTCTCAAAAAAATGTAAAAAAAACGGATTCCATAGCATGTAGTACCTGACGATCCCTCGACTTACGTTTTCTCATAATTACGTTTTACCAGCTCGTCAAAACGTAAAATGGGTTCCTATTAGTATTTAGTACTTTAACATTAATTGATGTTTTTTTCTCAGTTCCTTTCGAGAATGTGGGTGTAACCGCAACTCCAATTGTATTTCAATGCAGAACCCCTGAATTGAAAAAAAGGAACTGGAAAAAAAAGTAATTTTGTGGGAAAAACGTAAATCTCGGGTTCCCTCCATACCGAGTTGAAAGTGGAACGCTAGTTTTTTTGGCGCATTTTTAAAAGGAACTCGGAAAAAAACGTAATTTAGGAAAACGCAAATTCGGGTTCCTCTATAAATACAGTGGAACGTGCTTTTGCATTTTGAAGGAAATCCGAAAACGTAATTTGTGGGGAAAAAACGTAAATCTGGGGTTCTCCATAACAGGAACGCGTTTTTAGCATTTTGAAACCCGAAAAAACGTAATTTGTGGAAACGTAAATTGGTCTCCATAAATACAGCGGAAACGCAAGTTTTACATTTTGAATGAACCGAAAAAAACGTAATTAGGAAAAAGTGTATTTAAATGTTTATTAAAATTTTAATAAGGTGTATCGATTTTTAAAAAGGTGCATTTGATTTGTAAAAAGGTGCATTTGATTTATAAAAAGGTGCTTTTGATTTATAAAAAGGTGCATTTGATTTATAAAAAGGTGCTTTTGATTTATAAAAAGGTGCATTTGATTTGAAGAAAGGTGCATTTGACGTGAAAAAACTGTATAACTATTTTTTTTATGTATATAAGAAAATATAACACATTTCACGAATATAATAAATTAATATATGTTTATATAAAAATAATCATTTTCGCGCTAACGTCGGCGCGCTAAGATCGGCGCGCTAAAGTCCCGCGCGCTAACGTCGGGTCAGCCCGAGAACGTTGTCATTTACGCGTCATATTGATTAGTTAAAAAATACTAAAGAACAGACTATTGCAGGGATGGCGAACCTTTTTCCCAAGTGGGTAAAATTTGATATTTTTATTTATTAAATCCATGTGGCGGGTCACATAGGTTGGGTAATTAAAACAATAATAAATAAAGGCTTATTAACATTAAAATTTACAAGCAAAAACTCTTTATAAAATGTGCAAAAAAAAAGGAAGAATACATCACGAATGGGAAATCTCTTGTTGTTTATTTGTCGAACTTTTCTTGGCGCTGTGTGCATAGTTAGTGGTTTTTAATCCACCTATGCAGCAGTCATTGTTTCACTAAGTCGATTCTCGTAGTCTTGATTTAATAAAATTCAGCATTGATGAAAATAACTGCTCGTATTGCATATGTGTTGATCCGAACATAGTTAAAAGCGCAGAAGCTAATCCATTTCATTCCTTCAAATGAGCTTGGTAAAGAGTTCCATACCGTAGTATTATATTTTCTGCCTTTTTCCTCATTGATTTTATTCCTCAATTCTCTTAAGGTTTTCTAATTCGACGTTTAATTCTATAAATCTCTATTTCTCCATATATGTAACTATTTTGGAACTCTACTAATTCTATTTCAAATATCGATATTTAGTCAATTAAAGAAACCAACTCTAAAGATTTATATTCACCATGTGCGGGGATATAACAATCTATAGTTGTTTCCAGTTGTTTAAATCTGATTAAACCTTTCTGGGAAAATCCTAAGTGTCTTTATTTCTTCTTAAACACGATAAATACTTCGTTTAATTGCTTTATCATTGGTTTCTAAATTAAAATGAAGCTCTAAAATAAAGATTTTTTTTTTTAAACATGGAAAATATTTCATTGTTTTCGAAGTTAAATCATTAATGAATATATCGACGAGTATCATAAATGATTTTGCTGCCATACATTGGTTGCAATTTCACCACAACTTGCAGTTTTATTTGTTCATTAAATGTTGCAGATCACATACAAACAATAATTATTTAACCATTCCTCATCTAAGCAATTCTAACATATATCTTTTCTTTTTTTTTAAGTGTAAAAGATTTTATTTCATCGAGCAAAATTAACAACCGGATTTGAAAACTTGTTCATATCTTAATCCACCGAACGTTATTGTACATTAAAAAGTCCCGAACATTGAAAAATCTACTCCCTCTTCTAATAATTTTGAAAAGATCTCAAGTTTCTATTTAAAAGCTTTGCAGTAGATTTATAATTTACAACACTCTTGTTACAATTGGATATCAAGCATTATCAAATGGTTTTAACCCCTTTTGGTAATAAGGTGTACTTCCTGCGGGATGATGCAATGAAATTCAATTAAAGGATGTTCAATTTGGTCAGTAGGTTTATAAATCCTATGTTTTTTCCAACCATGCCTGGAGCACCATCAGTCGTTACAAAAACAATCTTCTTTAAATCAATCTTCATTTCAGTCATGTTTAACGTAAACTCCTTCATAATTTCAGCACCGGTAGTTTTTCGAAAATATGTCCAAAAAATTGTATGTAATTTAGTATGTAACCATTATTTTATTTTAATAAATATGTAACAAAAATTATGTCCACATATTTTTTTGATCTCTAAATTCTGGTGCACGGCCATTTTTTTCCATGATAAAAAGTGCACCGTGACTTCAAAAAGGTTAAGAACCACTGCTCTAGCTCTTTAAAGATGTGGCGACATCTAGTGATATTATTGTCAAATTAAAAATCATTTTATTTTTTATTAAATGAAGGCTTTTTACAATCATTTCCTAAAAATTCACGCGGGTTCGATAATTTCACTCGCGGGTCACTGCGTGACCCGCGAGGTACTCGTTCGCCATCCCTGGACTATTGTATGCATAGAATAATCTATTTAAAATAAAATCGATGTAATGACTATTTTCCATTATAAATAGACCACTTTAATTATAAAACTAGATAATAAAATAAAAAATGGTAATATCTCTTGACAACAATCTACTACAAAAGTACTACGTTCAAATAAGGGGATGTTTTATTATTTGTATGTAAACCAATTTACATTTATTCATAAAGGGTTTATTTTATAGATAGGAGCTTTTATCAGGAGCAATCTGAAAAATCGTATTATGACTTATATTTTATTTTCTGAAACAATGTGGTATCGTTTCTTATACTATTTCTTGTATATGAAACACGAGGACCATAATTTAGTGTTTTTGCTTTGAATATGGCCATCCACAGGCTATACGCTGTAAAGAGATCACAGAGTTATATATTATATTTATTCAGCGGCCAAGATTAATGCGATCTCATGGGCGTTGCTAAATATAGTCATCGATAAATTCTCCAAGTAATATTAATCTGTACTTCCACGCTCCACAGGTCATATTTCTACGACAGCCGAAACAAATTTAAATAATTAACTTAATTAATCGTCGGCCCGGGTTAAATTAAAGCTCTTAATGTATCTCGGGTATGACAAGGCATCAATATCATCCCCATCTCTAGTGGATATTGTGCTGCGAGACATTGGATGTAATCACTCAAGTCGGTTATATAGTGATACGCGATGTTATGGCGTTCGTAACACAATGTGGCGGAGGGGTTTAATGGTGGCTATCTGCACGTTCTGATGGCCCACTTCGGGCCGAGAGTTATTGGCGACAAGAGTGAGTTGGATGTCGTGACGACAATGCTTCGTGACTGTCGTCAATGGACAGGCGTTTGTGGTTTCGCCACAATATTTACCGGGGGTACACAATACTCACGGGCCTATGAAAGTCGACGGTATTGATTTTCTTATATTCCTTTTTTTTCCTTATTTCGCCGATGGAAATATGCAAATGTGTTTTGTGCGGACGTCGAACGCCTTCGATCCGTAAAAGTGTCGGCGACAGATTTTTGCCAAGAATTTATTTTAATATATGCCAATATTTAATTGATTTTTTTAAATATTTATAACAATGGTCATATCTTACGTCAATCATAACGATTAAAATCGAGAGATTAATTCTTTGCAAAATTACGTTATCTGTTATATACTCGGAAAATTGTAGGTTGCGGAAAAATATATAAGTATATAATATATCAGAAGCTTTCAGGGGCGATGAAACTCTCGTAGTGTCTCTTAATTCTCGCTAATCCCTTCCGGTCGGATGTCGACTGTGGCTCGACATTTTTGCGGCTGAACTTTAGCCACAAAAATTTATAATGCTCTCCGGGGATTTTTTCTTGCTCTTTCAAAATACCATTATGAAAAAAATGTGATGTCTATTAATATATTTTTTCAGGATTTCATTTTAGATTACATAAACGATGAGCTGGATAAACATTTTTGGAAGGAATACGGTAAACCGTCCTATTGCGTTCCCTGATATAGAGCGATTTTCTTTAACGTTTTAATTTAGTGACAAAACGCTTAATTTTCAAGGTCAAATTATATATTTCGTAAATATGTAATACATTGCCGAAATTAAGGTGTGATTGACAACAAAATATAATACGCGTACTTGAACAAGCTATAAATAGAACAAGGTCATTTTAAATATGCGAATGAAAAAAACCGTTAAAAAAACCTAAGTTCAAATTTTTTGGGTCTAGTCTTCTATATGGCAAGTTTTTATAACGTATTCTCTATCATGGAACTGTAGGAGGGTTGATTATAAACACATAACCATGTTATCGGAGGTTCGGAATTTATAAAAAATATTTTGCAACTATTATGGACATTTTTATATTTATAAATAATCGCGTAGTTGTAATAAAACCACGGGTAAATATATTTTAAATCTTTTATAATATTTAATTATATTACAACAACAGAGGAAACACTTAATAAAGGAATTGATCATTTAGGAAATTCTGAAACTCAAGAATTGCATTTTTTTTCATGAATTTTTGGGGTCTATTTTCATACAAAATAGACCCCCATCGGCCAGTGTCGTTGATTTCGAGCCATTGTGACGGATCGGCTAATATTGGCCATAACTATATCCAATAAAAAATAATGATGGGTTTTTCAAATCGTTGCTTGCTGAAACAACGTGCTGTAGTCAATATTAAATACACCTACAGGCTAATTAAAAAAAATGTTATTTTTACCGCGTAAAAAAGCCTGCGTAATTCGAGGAGTGGTGTAGATCTACGGCGACCATCCGCCTTGTATTTTTCGGGACAAGTCTGTATTTCCGCAGCCTGTCCCAGATTTTTTTTTTAAGAAATATTAAATTGTTGCCTTTGATCGTCAAAAAATAATAACTAAATTGAATATTTGAGTCAGTGAGATGCATCCTTCTAAGAAGAGGTAAAATTTTAATAATAATTCTTCGTGGAGTATCTTCTTGGTCAGATGAAGAAGGAAGCTTTGCTTTTATACAAGAAAAGCGCAGCGACTCGATTTTTTTTGACTCAGTTATCTAATGAGTATAATTGTCCCCGATTTCGCCCTCAAAAATATGGTCACAAAAATATCAAAAATAATAGAATAGCGCATTCTTTCCAAACAATTACTTTTTAATAATATAATTAATAACAAAATTAATAATTATTAACTGCAAGTCACTGGCTTGTAGAGTAATGCATTACCATACGAATTGTTTGCGACTCCCTTCTGAGATAGACTCCCTTAATGCGTCTCCCTTATGAGCTAGAGATATATTGGCAAGTAATATGGCCATCATGGCAACACTGCAATGATTTAATTTTAAAATATTGCTATTATTTCATGAACTTTTCAGATTGATTTGGTATTCAAAGAGATAGAGAATATTTTTTTTAATTATTTTGTTTGTAAAGATGGTTAAGACTCAATAAAAATAAAAATAAATTTATTTCCAGTAATAATAACGCCGTCGCGCGTCGGTCGCCGGTGACCCCCACGGCACTCAACATGTTTTCATCAATATCTGGACATTTTAAATGGATTATTCAAAGAATAAAAATAGTTATTAGTGATATGCTTCATAATTTGGTCGATATTTTAGATTTTTTAACTAATAAATATTAGGTGTAAATGACAACACTCTCGGCGATATCTCTCGCAGCACGTGTCACTCGAACAGCAGCGAGTATTGGTATTTAATTTTTTTTTTGCAATTACAGACAATAAAGGACTATGATTATTTATAATTTTTATTCTTTCGACTTTTGTACACAAAAAGTGCAAAAAGGATTTGATGTAGGATTTGTGTTATAAGAGTTATTCGAGAAAAATCAAAAACTTGGGGTACCTAATGTACCCCCATGGGGATGTCTAGGTTAATTAAATTTAAGAGAAGGGTTTACTTCTCAAAATCGAACTATCTCATTGTCTCTCATATCATAACGGTTTCTGCGAACAGAGACAATATAGCTTTATAATCCCATGATGTTTTGACCGTGTTATAGGAGAACCATGCCGGGCGTCCTCAAGGACTTTCTGTATATAATTCTGATTTAAATCAGCATTAGACCCGGGTGTATATGGAATATACACGGGAGGTACAAAAATAAAAGCCGTTCTGATTTCTTAATCCTTCCATTAACAAAGGTCCAAATTGCGTTCACAGGATTACCCGTCAAAACCGATAAAATATTCATTCTCCGTGAGGGGTTTTCAGTTAGCCGGGGCTTACCTGCCCTATTGACCCGGGGCCGTTTCGACCGTTGTAAATACGAGTTGATTCAGCGCGATAATAAAAGTGTCCCGAGGACTCAATTTGTCTGAACGCAACAAATTACGGCCATGAACATTAATACTTAGGGCGCACTAAGAGGTCCCGGCCGTTAATAAAGACGGATCGTGCGGGACGGCCGTAAATAGGATATAGAGTCTATAGACTTTGGCTTATCAAACCGCGGGGAGTCCCGGACGGGATTTAATGGGATCCCGCGGGGCGCGGAAGGCGGTCGGCGAGGGATCTCATTCATAATTCAGGAATCGGGGGCAAGGTGGGTCCGCGTCCAATACTGTAATTCACGTAGCGGACATAAATTTTGATTTGACCTTTTTGCGAATACATTTTTTTTTGGGCTCCAAAACGGATTCGGCCAATAACAGCATTCGGCCGAAATGTGGCAAAATATTATTGCGCTTACGCAAACACTTTCCGGAAAATTATATTGCGGGGGGATGAAAATTATTTACAGGATTATGGGTCCCCGAATAAACATCTGGAATATTATTTTTTCTGCTTAATCATCTGAGATAGGAGGCGAGAAAAACGGGCGATGCGGAATTAAGAATGATAATTAATACAATGCGCTTAATTATAAAAGAAGATTAAATAAATATACTTTTTAATGTAAACATATTAATATATCCTTCCATTTATACGCTTTAGTTCAAGCCCATATTCGTATAATATTTTTAGACTAATTTCATTCCTTGGCTGCTGTGATGTACCTTGTTAAAACAAAAGTCTATGACATTCTGTTACAAACGACTACTATATATTTACTATACATTTTTCGAAAATAAGAGTAAATAAAAAGAAATGATTTTAATTTACTTTTTGTTACAGAAACCGTGTAAATTGCGGGATATGTGAAATATGTTTAACCCTCGGTGTTCGTTGTACTAGCGAAAAACATTATTTATCCCTAATCAAATGTCATATACTTTAATTTTTACATTTCGTTAAATCTGATGTCGGTTATATCCGGGTATTGTATTTTATTTTAATGAAGAAAAATGTATAAATACAATAACCCTCCTATAACGCTCTTTGCTATACCGATGATTACTTGTAACATGCCCGCGTTTTTTTTTTCAAATTCGCGCTATCGGGGGTATTACTGTATGTATGTAATGCAATGCCGCGCGAAAAAACTACTAAGGGTGATTTGACTTCTATAAGGTGAGGTCCTATAGCGTGGACCCGATTTTTTCCTTATAGGAGGCTGACTGTAGACTATTAACACTTTATGAGCCGCATGGTTTTCAAGAAATTTGCAAAATATTAAGACCTTAAGAAGAAATCCCATGACTTTATAATTCATACCCCGTATAAACATGAAATTTTCAGGTAATGTTGTAAATGCTTACGGGCACGATATTCATGTATTTTTCTAACAGGAGTTCCCAACATTTTTATACCCAAGCAACTTTTTAAAAATCAAACGTTTAGAAAGAAATAAAATTCTCAAAATATTTCCATCACTTTTTGATTATAGATGATGGAATATCCCGAAATATGAAATTTTTCGATACAGGGGTTACCAATCTTTTCATACAATTAATTTTTTAAAAAGAGATAAAATTCTCAAAATATTTCCATCACTTTAAGATTATGGATGATGGAAAATCTCGTAAAAGAAAATTGTCGAAGCTTATGTCGAAAAACTTATGATATATTCAAACGAATCGAAAATGTACACGATTTTATGAAAACTTTTAAATTTAACTAAATAATTACCGCCATCTATGTATAAATATGATATAACCGATCGTAACATGATAACCAAGCCAATATACGTATCTATCATCTGGTCAAATACTAGGAATTACATTGTGCATGGCATTTTATGATGACGAAGTGTGGGTATGGCTATCACGCCAAAAGGCGTGAACGGCTCACAACGTTTGACTACATAATCACGCCTTTTGGCGTGAACGGCTCATAAAGTGTTAATCGTAAACGATTTGTTACATACAGTTTTCCGTACAACTTAAGTTAATAGTTAATTATATAAATTAAATTAATAATTGTGACATATTATTTTTACTGAATTTATTAGCGTTAGCTTAAATACAATAATTTCTAAAACAATGAACTCCTTAGTATTGATTTAAAATTACACGGTCCATTAAAAAGAAAGAATGCTATATTTTCACACGAATTTTTATTAACAATCTCCTAATAATAAACAAAAAAAATGTCTTTACTAGATCCTAATACAGTAAAGATGTCGTTAGTCGTATACATGACAACTAGTAGCATGGCTTGTAGGTGACATACATATTATTGATATAATGTAAGTTAACCGCGACTGAGCTAAGTTAGTACTCGGATAGATCAGCATTTTGGCGATAACTAAGAATTCAGGGGGAATCTTCAATGGCAGTGGAATGTTTTGCGGTCTCATTGCCTTCGCATGTTTATAAAAATATTTATGTAGGTAGTTAGGAAATCTATGAATTCTTTATGACACTGGTAAAGAACTTGTGTCAGAATCTTGATCAAATCTTTAAATGGACTTTTTGTTTTGCCATCCATCATATTCAAATAAATATATATGAATAATATTTTGTATAATTTATTTATATTATTTCTTTCTTTTTAAAAAAAGAAAATTTTTGGGAAATTCCAGTATCGAATTTTCCATTATTTTTTATTAAGAATACTTACATGGAGTGAATAATTAAGCGATCACATACAAACATGCCACAAAGAAAATGAAAATAAAAAAAAGAAAACTGTGTAAAAGTTTCAAAATGGCAAATGGATATCCATTAGCGCTATATGCCAATCTAACCACCGCAGACAATAAAATGGTTTTTACCATTTTGGCCGGCTGCCCGAAACTGTTTTGCTACAAACAACCCTCCAGACCTGGAGTAATAATCAATCGGGCTTCAGATGTTCCGCAAAGGTCGATCTCGTCTCTGGATTGGCCCTTCATTCCTCCGCCATGCACGTTCACTTTCTTTCATGCTAGGATTTGAATGGTTATTCGAGTGGAGTGAAGTCGAGGGGCCATGTGATTTGTTCGAGTGGCAATTAAGCCGAATCGAAGCAGATTCCATTCGCAAACTTTCATGGAAAGCAGACGATGCCGATAAACACGAGGAAAATTTCAAAGAATCTCAGATTTCCACACTTCGCAAAGTAATGTTAATAAAGTTTGATCAAAATTAAGACGAGAAATTAAATATCCCCACAGTTTTAATATATTATCATATTTTTTTCTCAACGTTTCAATTTAGTTACACGCCCTTCGGATTTTCCGGCTACTCGATTATGCTCGAATATTTTGTTACATTCAAAAGGTACGGTGACCGTTAAATTTTTGGACGGGGACACAAAAAACTTTCCCGTCTGACTCCCCCCACCAAACCTCACGAAACTCGGTTATTGATCAATGGTTCGGAACATCAAATAATCCGACGAGTGTTTCCAGCCCATATTATTTATGGATGAGAGGTGTGCCCCTCCCCGTTTCGGCACACCGGTACAGATTATCCGCAGATTCGTGTCTGATTGAATTTGCGAGTGCCTGAAATCGTAATACGCCTCTTTTCTGTCTTGGCCAAAGAAAAGAGAATTGCTTATTCCCAACACGAAGACGGGGACGCGTCGCGACGCCGAGGACGAGGAGGAGGCGGTCGCGCAATAAGCAGTTTTGCACAGCCGCACGTGTGGCCATTAAAGATGTTTTTGACGTCCCGATGTTGGACGGCTGGTGGGAAATGTTGCCATAAATAGAACGGAGGGATTCCCATTCGGCGTTGCCATGTGGAAATTGAAGGAAAAGCGGAAAAAACGTGGCCCTCGATCCATCATAAAACGGCAGAGTTCAATGTCGTTGTATCCTGCTTTATAAATAGCGGCTTCAGCAATGCTGAAAACAAGATTAATTATACAGAATCATAGCTTGTGCATTCGTCTGCAACTCAACTGCAAAGATCCTTTGTTTGTAATTTACTAGATAAATCTGTTGCTATCAGTCATAAACCTCAACTATAAGCATTCGTAAAAACAAGATGTAAATCTTATTAAACATTTTCCTTGTCCACAATTTTCTTGTCTATTTTTAACGATCCTTTTCAAATGGCATTGTACTGTTAACCAAGAACACCCGATAGCATGCGACAATTCCTTTATGGTTTTGCGACGGCTTAATTCCACATTTCTTAGTTTATAGTTTAATTCGTTATCAACACATTTAATTTTTTTAAGATCAGCGGTCGCCAAGTTGTGATCCCGATTAAATTATTATCTTCTGATCAAAAATCAATGTTTAAATGCTCATTATTTTTTGGTAGTTATTCATTTTCAATCGATCATAATTGTCCCGTTTTGCGGTTTTTATTAAAAAAACCTTTGCTTGGGATGTTAAAATAATACAACGCCTAAATAAAAAATAATTTTCTACTAGTTTGGTTTAAATGATAAGACACATGGATGTCATTATAATTAATTTACATTCTAAAACGTTTATTCATCTAATAATTGGTATAAATATATGTGATTCCTTAATCACATATATTTATAAAAAAGATTTAGCCAATATAGTTTTGTTAGTGTGAAAAAACAATTTATTAAAATTATAAAATGTTAGGGATTCCAAAATAAATTCTATCGGCCAAAGTTTTAATATTAATATTTTTTTTAAATGGGGAGGGGAACTTTTGATCAACTTTGCATTAGGGCTTAAAAATTTTAGCTCGCCACTGAGTTCGAAATAAAAATTAAAATAGTAAATGTGATAACAATGAAATTATTTACACTTATTTTATACAAATTAATTGTATAAATTTTTTTTTTTTAATTCAATTTATATGTCTTATAAGCGATTTAACTATTAATATTTCAGTTTAATTTAAGCTTTCGGTATTGAGGTATTCCTTGTCATACTGAAATTTGACTCCTGGGATTATGTAAAATTCTCCACCGAGTGTGGGTTCTAAAAGATTTTTAGAAATTAAACACATTACATATTTTTCAGGCATCAAGCATTTTATAAAAAATAAATATTTAGTTTTTATCCGCGAATATGTTAAGCAGGGTTGGGTTTTTAAAGTCTCTGAAAAAATCTTTAATTTTCGCTGCGCGTCTGTTTAATTTTTCTAATTTTATTTAAGGGTTTATAATAATAAATATTACAACAAGGCGCATTTAATGTTTTTTGATCACTTTTTTCTAAATATAATAAACACTAAAAAATCCGTTTGGTCCGCAAGGTCCTAAAGTTTGGCGACCGCCGGTTTTTGTCGAAAAAGGCAATAGCTTTCTCCAAATTCAAGAAAGAGAAATAATTCATTACGAAATATTAAAACCTCATAAGAAAAAAATCAGGAGTTAAACTAGGTTGTTCTACCACATCCTTCATATGCCCCAGATCTCGGTTCTTCTGATAACTTTCTCTTCAGTTCCATGGAGCTCACTTTAAGAGAAGTCCAAAACTACAACGAATATTTCGATTTAGAACCGGAAAGATTTTTTCAAACATAAAATTAAAAACTACAAGGAAGATTGAAAGTTATATTTTATAATAATATGTAAAAAATATAAGAAAAACATACATTTTTCATTTAAAAAATAATGCGCGAGTTCTTTCGGTTCCCCCTAATATTACAAAAAATATAATAATTCTGAAAAAGTGAAGTGAATATACTTCTCTAACCCTTTAGCTGCCGAAATACGATATATCGTTATTTCTTGCAATGGTGAGAAATACGTTTCCGACCATAGGGTTAAAAATTAAGATGTAATTAACGTTTTTACCGCTTGAAAAATTTACATAATTAAGTCCAGTACGCCAATAAATTGGTAAATGCAAAAATGTAGCTAAAACTCATATTTATTAAAAAAAAAACCTATGGGTTCAAGATGTTCCCATGAATTTAATGAAAATATTCTTATCCTAATGACTTTTACATAAAGATTTCAACGTGAGTTGCTAACGTGTCCAGGCAATAAGCCGTCGTCACACCGGCGTGACATGGCGATGAAAGAGTAAACAAAAATTTAGATAATCTTTTTAGAAAATAATTTAAAATAGTTTAGCAATTAAGCATGATTTATTTAAGTAATGAGGTAGATATATAACTCTGGTTTTAAATGGATATAATTATCTGTTAACATTATTAATTTAATTATTTTAACCAATTTCCTTGACATTTATTTATTAAAATATAAGCTAAGTTCAAAATAACATTAGGTATATTTCAGAAAAAATCTTGAAAGTCCATATTTTTTATTATTTAAAAGAAATAAATGGGATTTTTATAGAAAATTAAAATTGATGATGTATACAATTACTGAAAAAAGAGATTTTTTTTAAGAATTCACATTAATAAAAAACATACTGTTGTAATAATTTTGAAATAAGTATGAATGATGATTTAGCTATTTTAATAAATAAAAATATATAATTACATTTATTTTAAGACTCGCACATATTATCAATAGCTGATATTTTAAAACTGAAACTTTGATTATAACTTAGCAATTTGGCATCATTACAGAATAAATCCTAAAAGCAAAATTCGGTAATACGTCTACCATATCTCTTCGGCGTAATTAAACCTCTAACTTTCCAAAAACCATCAATATCAATAAAAAAAAACCCGAACCCTAACATTAGTAGATAGAGAATTGTAACTTATATATATATTTAAACCGTGGCATTTGTATAGACGATCAAAATTAATAAGAAAAAATTGGCACGGTCATGTTTCGCGAATATGAAAAGATGCGGCAATCCACTTACTTATCTGGGATTCAAAGAATTTGCAAAAAAAACGAATTTAAATTTAAATAAGTCTATGCGAAATGTAAGAGATTTAAATTATTTGCAAAAAAATCTAAATAAAAGCTCGTTTCATTAAGGCGCCGGCGAGAGAAAGCTCCGAGCGTCGCCGTCGGGGATCGTTAACCAGCCGGAGAAAATAAACTTTAATGTATTTATACAACGCAAAAAAAACTATCTAAACTAATCTTAAAAGCAGCAATATAATTAATATTATTATTAAACGTCTCAGTTATCTTTTCAGATTATGCAAATCAATTCCATACAAGGCACTTCAGCACCTTTCATTTATATTTACACAAAAAAAGTCATTTGCCGATATTTTGCCATTTTTTCTTTACACGGCGAAAAAGTTGAGTGTTGGCCAGCGTCCAGAAATGTTGATCGAGTCGTCACATTTTTGTGTCGGCCAATTTATTTCATTCATCCGAGGTGTTATCTCTGTGCAGAAAAAATGTGGGATGACCGCTGTTATCCCGAACCGCCCAATTTAAATTCGCATCTCTAATTTCCGAATTACGGGAGATGAACACAGATTCGGTTCTAATTATACCTTTCTAGGGTTGGTTGGCCATGTGGACGGAGGATGCGAAAGACACGACAGTTAATCGATGAGTCAGGTCCTTAAAATGTCGAAAGGTCATATGGCCGGGGTCCGGGGGGCAATATAATTATTCAAATTGGGACCTAAACACGATTTGGGGACGTGTAACTCGATGTAATGTCTGCCATGGCGAAAATTTGATATTGTCTCGCCGCAAGAATCGGATAGGCAGCTGCGCAAATAGATGCGTAATTATTTAAAACGCAGATAACTGAATTGATTTGCATTTGTGATGGGTCGCTGAGTGGACTGTTAACATGTAATCACATGAAAAAGTGCTTTTATTGATGTTTCGATACGTATGAGGCCGTGACCTTGAAGTTACCGAGTGTCTGCTTCATTTTCCATTTCTAGAGAAATGGAAAATTTATTTAAAAACTTCTGGAGAATAGTTGATTAAGAAAACATACAAAATAATATTTTTCCCGTATGGATCTTATCTTATTTATAATAAGGGCCTAATATTTATGCTTGAAAATATATTATTAATTTATTTTAAAATCTTAGGATTTGATAAAAAAAAACATGCGTATTTTTTTAATTGAGGTCTGTATAATCTAATTGTATCATTTTTTGGTACACTTGTTTTTGACGTATCTTGACATAAGTAGTCATATTGAATGCTTACTTTATCGTTGAAAGTCAAAAGGGTGTCGCATGTTTAGCGATATTTTAATTAAAAAAATAGAATTTTCGTCAGATCAATCCGTTATTATGCCCGAAAAAATTCCATCACTTTGTTAATATTAATGAGATAGATACAGAATCCCCGAAGGAGCTAACTACCATAAAGAAAATTGCGTTTCAGAAGTGCCTCGAAAATTGGAAAAACGCTGCCACAAATGTAAGATGTATCTAATGGGGACTACTTAGAGTCAGTATTAATATTAATAAATACAGATTTTTGGAAATACCGTGTATTTTTTATTAACCTAGCCGTGCCGATGGGGTCTATTTAGGACCCCAGGTTTTTTTTAACACATTCCAGTCCGCTGGGTTCCGCGCCGAGTTTTGCGTTGGGCCGGGC
>JAGXCT010032749.1:5490-18199 GCA_022495035.1 Philopotamus ludificatus
ATGCGATTTTTGGTACATTCTATCATATTGATTTGAAGTTATGCGGTTTTTAAAATAGATGGAACCTATCCTCCAGTTTTGTATGTAGTTCAAGTCTTTTTTTATGCGAATTATTTTTATCCCCGTGGAACGTATCTATCGCATAAAAACAGACCGAAGTGTATATATTTTTTTAAAACTTATTTTTAAGCATTTTCCTTAAAATATTGAATTAATCGATTAATCTGTGTCTGTGGTTTGATTTTTCAGTGATTTTTTTCAGATTTGAAGCATTCATTCGTACGCTAGGGAAATCGCACGCGGCTCGCAAACCGCTGGTTTTGCACCTCGAATGTATTAAATTTAATATACGTGATACGAGACCATTGGTTGTGTCCTAATGAAGGGGAGCCTGCGTTATATGACCGGCACGGCGCACCGGTGACGCAACGAACTGTTGCCTCTCGGTCAGTCTTCGGGGAGCTTTCCAGCTAGTCGCCGGTGCCGCTGAACACACCGTGAGTCCTTAACTTAACATACCCTTAGTATGTTTAAATAATATGTGAATCGGAACGGCCAAATAATTTTGGATACGGCTTTTAAAAAAATATATATCGAATATATATATTTTTTCGCGGATATTTCTCTCGTTTTTTTTTTTTTTTAATTATTTTAAGAAACGATTCGTCGATCAGCGTTCTCCAAATTTATTTACTCCTTTTTTAATAAAAAAAATCAAGGCTAGCGTTATAGATTTGATTAATATATTATTGCTTTGGGAAGACTGGTTTTTTTTTTATCAGATTTTCCCACGATAATATAGCGCGATTCCTGAAGGCTTTCATCCTAACGATTCTAAACGATTATTAAATTATTGTCGATGATTTTTTTAATCGTTTATCATCGCTATGATTTTATATTTATTTACCTGTAACTACTTTTCATAATTTTCATGCAGATTTTCCCTATTTAAAGATGCTTTTAATAAATTTGATTTATCTTCGAGCACGCACTTGAACAAAACCACATTTTCCCTCGCTTTTCCTAATCAATTCAGGCATACGGCTTTTATTTTTCACAAATCCGCAAAAACGTTTTCAACTGATTTTCTAGGAAATCTCAGATAAATCACTTATTTTTTTTGAAATCTTTAATTTTCCTTGACTAAATCAAGTGATTCCAAGTATCAGCTAACAGCCACCGTTCGAAAACTTTCTGAAAGTTTCTTGTCTTTATATTTAAAACTTTTCTTTGAAGCTTGTTATTAATTAACACAGTAAAAAAAATATGTTGTCGAGTGATTCGAAAAAAAAACCAATGAAAATTGCATTTTCATTGTGATTGAACTCATTTCAGACTTTTCTTTTCAAAATTTGTCATATTTTCGTATATTAATTAATATCTCCTCATTACAATTTTCATTTGTCTTGATCAGTGATTTTTAATTGGGCATCGGAAAAAATCTGGAAAACTCGGAGAAACACCTAAATAATTTTCCGGCCACTCCCATGTCATTTTTCCGACGATTGATGTAATTCTTATCATACTATGATAATTATTATTATTTAAAGGATTTGATGATCTTAATTCATGGGGACAATTTTGTCTCTTGCTGCTCGAATATTAGCACATTAGTGTTAAATTATATCCTGCTAAACTGATATTGCATTAATCCTATTTTCCGAATGATTATCTACTACGTGATTCAGACCTGAAATGGGAGCTTAATTCGTCTGGACACTAATCCTACAATAATCCCCAGCTCCATCCCTTTGTCACAACCCTAAGTATTTTTCAAAATAGTATAAAAAAAAATAGAGTCCGGGAAAACGGTTATTAACCGGACATGGGTGGAGGAAACGGCAGAGTTTCCGGTTAATCGGTTTTTAATCCATTTACACTCGAAATAATTTAATCAGAAAAAAATATTCGTCTCGGGAGTCCTTGTGAGCGTTTTTTTTTTTTTTGTGGCTCGGTATTTTCTGGATGCATATATCCCCGGAAGCCCGTCTATCCATTCCAATACTATGCATGTATGTGTGCATTCAATTAAGGTTGACTACGCCCATCACAATATGTATGTACCTACAATTTGTGACGGGTTCGTTACATATTATTAGAAAATTACAAAAAGAATAGTAATAAATTATATTACCTACATGTATGTAATTATGAAGTATTGGAATATTGCATTGGTGTCGAAATTATAACTGCATTCGGCTGCGGGAGATAGAGAGCCAGGGGAACTATGATCCTCAATCATTTTTTATTTTTTAATTAATTAAAAAATGCGTAATGTAAATATTTGTAGGTCGGTTCGCAATCGACTCGTCGATTACAATCCACCTGTTGGTCATCCGTAATCAATCATAAGATAACCTCTCGTTACTCAAAGTATACTCGCGACAACGAGAAGAATTTCATTCTAACGTCGGTCTTGATTTGATTTTTGAATCATCAGAATTTTTCTGATTATTAATTTTATGTCTTGTGTATTTGGTGTTTTCAGAAACGAATTTCCACCCTTTCGTGTTAATTAATCACTACTTATCTTAACTCATCGCGTGAATTATTATTTCGCGACCCACCGTATGAAATCTCTGTATCAAATCTATTGATCCGTTAGTTTCCTGAAAACCCGAGTGGGGCCAGTTCGCTCGCCGTCTGGCAGTAAACGTCAGACTCGTGGCGGGAATAAACAGGTGGCAAAAACAACACCTCGGGTGCCTTGAATAATATGGACCTAGAGTTAAAAAGTAATCAAATATTGTGCAAAAAGAAATCTGATGCGAAAGAAGAATGCGTAAGTTTCACTGGCACAGTGGATCCCAAAGAAGGAGAACGGAACCCGTCGAAAGAGGCGAAGGAAGCAATGAAGCGCCAGTCGCCGAGCGCGACCCCCAACCCCCCCAAGCCGAAGGCGGCAGCGGAGGACAAACCGAACCAAAGACCCAACAAAGAGTCGGTGGGAGTGCTGATGTTGCCTATCCTGCTACCGCCCCCGAGCAGCAACGAATCCGTAAAATACGAATCTTCTTACCGTACGATGCCATCGTACACATCCAAGAATACCGAGAAGCTTTTCAGCCATCCGTCGTCGAAAACGCCAAGCAAGGATTCGTCAAGCGAACCGCGCCGGAAATCGGGGAGCGAAAGTGGATCGTCAAAATCGGAAAAGTTGAAATATTCGACAAGAACCGATACGGTTCACAACAAACACCGATCGAAATCAACGAGAGAGGGTGGATCGTCAAGGTCGTCAAGTTCGTCATCGAAGCCATCGAGCAACCCAACGTCCGCCGTCCGATCGACGAGGGGAGATGGATCGGAAAAATCATCGAAGCCGAAAAAATCCAAAACCGAAACGAACAGTACGACGCCTATCGACCAATCGAACTCAAAATCGACGAGCGCTTATGTATCGGATGGATCGTCGATATTGAACTCTTCAAAGGAAAGCGACTGCCACATATCCACCGGCCAGTTGGAGCCAACGAGCGGATCCAGAGAATCCAACCGTCCAAAGGGTTCCAGCAAATCGAGAACCAGCTCAAAGAGTGGATCGATCGAATCAAACACGTCGACGAAACCCAAGTCGTCGACGTCGGAGAAAACAGCCAGAAGCAGCGATCGTCCCAGGTCGACGATGGAGGCAGAAAAAAGGTCGAAAAGAGACAGGAGCAGCGAGACAAAAGCAAATGCATCCCAACAAAAAAATCCGGAGAGCGCAACCCAACCGGAGGCAACGGAGGCAAAAAAACCGAAAACGTCGTCCGATCAGATAATAAACTCGTAGAACAGAGCTTTAGATCCGGAACAGCAGCTCGTCACCCGCAGGACAACTACCGCGGTGAGAGCAGCAGCTCTGCAAGACCCGAAATACGAAAAAGTTCATGTTACGATCGTAAGCCTGTTGATGAAATGCAACGTGGCGCAACTCGCGTCGGAGAAAAACGCGGAAACAAACTCGCAATTCGGTGGCCAGAGCACGGCGGCGTCAGTAGTGACGGCATTGCTAAATCCATTGAAGCAAAAAAAAATATTGGGAGTGAACGGCCTTGCGATAGTAAAAAAGATGGACAGAAGTCGCAGGCTGGTGGAGCGGCGAACAAATCGTCGCGCTCGAGTCAAAAAGCGACGACGAGCGGCCAGAAGGAACTCGACGAGATCCGACCGCTATTGCAGATGTTCGCGGCCGCTCGTATCCAAACTGGTGAAATCGAAGAACGTGGCATTCAGAAGGCCTACGTGGGGCCCGAAGAAACCTGCGACTTCGAGGAGGGCCAGGATGATCTCATCGTCCAATTCATGTTTAACGACAGCGCCAATCAATTCCCAAACTTCCCTGACTTCGAAATCACACCTGGCGTCGCAATCGTCGAAGACGTCTGCGGAGACGAGGAGGTCGACGTCGTTAAGGGGGTCGGCGCCATCAAGGCGGTCGGCATTGCTGAGGAGGTCGGTATCGCTGACGTCGCCGGGGAGGTCGTAGAGATCAAAAACAACCGCTGCGCCGACTGCGGTATCAAATGCGGTGTCGAGTGCACCCGGAAGATCAAAAATGACCAGCAACCCGAAAACGACTGCAGCATCGAAGATATTCTGGAAATCAACAAAACGTGGGAATTCATACTAGAGCAGCGACGGGAAGAGATCGAGAGTCTCGGAGAATATAGACAGGGGCCATTTACTGGGAAGCTCAAACGAGGATTTATCTTCATCAAAGGGGGCCTTACAATTTTTACTAGGTTCAAACGCAGAAGCTATTCGAATAAAGGGCCGAGACGACAAATCAGCGCAGAAGTCATCGCAAAAGCTAAAGCAAGAGGTAGAGCAAAAGCCGCCGAATCCAAAGAAAACAACGACAAACGACCCAACGCCGGAGGAGGTAGCGCTGCCGGCGGAAGTGGCGACGTCTCCGAAGGAGAATCCAGCGAACCCCAAGACGGAGAAGAATCCAGCGAGCCCCAAGCCGGAGAAGAATCCAGCGAACCCCGAGCCGGAGAAGAATCTAGCGAATCCCGAGCCGGGGGGGAATCCAGCGAACTCCAAGCCGGAGAAGAATCCAGCGAACTCCGAGCCG
This sequence comes from Philopotamus ludificatus, assembly GCA_022495035.1. NCBI lineage: Eukaryota > Metazoa > Arthropoda > Insecta > Trichoptera > Philopotamidae > Philopotamus > Philopotamus ludificatus. Next base: position 10,553 of record JAGXCT010032749.1, read on the forward strand.
GAGGAGAAACCAGCGAACCCCAAGCCGGAGGAGAATCTGTTCCGCGGGATGAAGCGCTCAATGACATTGGAGTTTGTGCCAGAGCCGAGGGATCAGCCGAACACGTTCCAATCCATTCAGACGCCGAGCATTCCAAACCAGCTGCAGCGTGTGAGACAGAGGATGACGCCGCGAGGTCTGTTGGAACGAGCGCGGGCACTACACCAGCTGATCCCGAGGTGGACCACCCACATAAACGCGCTGCTGGCCGTGACCGAAGATGCGCCCTCGGTCCTGGCAGCCGTGAGCGTGGTACTCCGGTCGCTGATGAACAAATGCGTCTCTCTCCACTACGAGGGGTGGACTTGCCAACGAGAGAAATAAGAGCCGCCGCTAAGAAGAAGCAGCAGAAAAAGTCGCAGCCGCAGTCGTCGCAGCCGCGCTCGGTCAAAAAACAGCATCGCCGAAAAACTAACCTACCCCAACAGAAACCGCAGTCGGTACCCAACAACCCACCCCGCCCAGGACGTGACAGCCCCGTGATCGACGAATCGCTAGCGGCACTCTTCAACGAATCCCCCATACTCCACGTGTTTAAGAGGTAACCATCTCCATTATTATTATTATCATCGCCGTGCAAACGCACTTCCGGCGCAGTTATCGATCGGTTGCGCGCATGCGTTTGCTTTGTAAATTTTCGCCCAGCAATACATCAACATTCGCCGGTGTGCACGTCGTTGTGTAGATGACATGCCAGACGGATTCTGCGCACCTGTTGCGTCAGCAGACAGGGCGCGCGCATGCGCCGCGCCACAAAGTGCAGCCCCCGGATGAAAATTCAATACTGCTCCCCCGCCGCCGCCGCCCTCCCAGCGGCGGCGGCGGCGGCCTCACACACGTACATCTGTGTGTGCAAGGCTCGTGCTGATTCTGCGCACCTGTTGCACATGCACTTATCGATTTGGCAACGCGCATGCGTCAACATCATCCGGGGAGTCTGTGGGGCCGGGCACTCCTCGGAACGTATCGCTCGTGTCCAGTCCACGTTCGATCAGATGTGTCGTTAGACGCGTTTCCGCTCGCAAGCGGCACGTACCCACCATGGTACTTAGAAAAACGTGCGTGAACTAAATAGTGAAATATTACAGGGAACCGTGAAAGTTATCTGTTGTTTCATGTATGGCCAACTACTGAGAGCTTTTCAAAAGGCCGCTTTGATTTTCATGATTGGTGTTTTAAAAAGGTGAGCGACAATGGATTAACTGTATATATTTATTTTCGATTCGGCGCTAATCAGAGCTCGGTTGCAGTTTCCAGAGAATACTCGGAATTCTGACTCTACAGAGAAACTTTATTATAAATCGTTAGGGAATCGAGTGATTGAACTTACCCCATTAGGGGGCGCGGTGTCCTTTGTGTTCAGGAATATGATGGAGCAACGCGCCGAGACCGCCAAGCCGTCCGAAGCCGCAAAGGCCTTCGAGGCCGGCAAGTCCGCCGAGGCCGCAAAGGCCCCCAAGCCCGGCAAGTCCGCCGAGGCGCAAAGGCCCCCAAGGCCGACAAGTCCGCCGGGGCCGCAAAGGCCCCCAAGGCCGGCAAGTCCGCCGTGGCCGACAAGTCCGCCGAGGCCGCAAAGGCCCTCAAGGCCGGCAAGTCCGCCGAGGTCGGAGAGTCCGCCGAGGCCGGCAAGTCCGCCGAGGCCGCAAAGGCCCCTGGCGCTTAAAAGTCCGTCGAGGCTGACAGTCCGCTGAGGCCGCAGCGTCCGCGCCGCGTAAAGTCCGCCGAGGCCAGCAATACGAGGCTGCGCAAATCCCCCAAGGCCGGCAAGTCCGCCGAGGCCGACAAGTCCGCCGAGGCCGCAAAGGCCCCCAAGGCCGGCAAGTCCGCCGAAGCAGCTAAGGCCCCCAAGGCCGGCAAGTCCGCCGAGGCCGGCAAATCCGCCGAGGCCGCAAAGACCCCCAAGGCAGGCACGTCCGCTGAGGCCGCAAAGGCCCCCGAGGCCGGCCCGTCCGACGAGGCCCCCAAGGCCGGCCCGTCCACCGAGGCCCCCAAGGCCGGCCCGTCCGCCGACGCCCCCAAGGCCGGCCCATCCGCCGAGGCCCTCGAGGAGGAGAGGCTGTCGCCGGCGAAGAGGCGCCGCAACAGGCGTAACAGACGCAAACGTATGTTACAACAACAAAGCATCCCACAACCGAATGCAAAATTAACCACGATCGCTTTCTTTACAGAACGCGAAAACAACGAGGCGCCAAAGGCGGAGGTGTTATTCTCCAAGCCGCTCCATATGGAAGGATGGTAACTTACAACATCACACCAGCGCAAAAGATTTAATATAACAATCTTATTATGCATTTCAGCGTCAACGAAGTCGGAAAATTGAACGACGGCTCCCTCGCTTGCCAATGCGCCGCGCGCATCAAAGAAGTTGCAATACGCGACGGGGTATACGAAGAGGATAAGCCGGCGCGGAGGTGCGATCCGAAGTACAACAACATCAACAGATTGTTCCACTACAGGTATCTCAAATCTGTTGCGCGTCCGATCGATGCAAGCTTGATGCTTTGTTCCATTGCAGAGTGAACTTCTATCCGCATATGATATTCAAAGAGTCAGCAGTGACCATCATCAATCATGATGAGCAGGACTATACGTTTGCCGGATTCTCATTATTCGCGCATAAGCGCCTGGAAGAATATCCGCGCTGCAATACCATAAGATACAACACGAACTACAGAATATACTGCACCGAGGAACCGGGGCCTATCAACTTCAGCGTTGGAGAATTAAAACTGTTCGGTATCACATTCGTTCTTACTTTGTATATATATATATATATTAATAATTAGAAGATGGTTGAACTATTGATTGATTTTCAGAGCGGTTCTTATTCGATGAAGTGCTTCAATTAGTTGACATGAAATTTTTAAAAGGGACCGTGGGAGGCTGCGCCCCGTTCCATCTCTTTCCGCGCTGGGAGCGCACCAGCATCGTCGACGGCGTCAAGGTACTGTCCATGGGCAGAGTCTTGGAGCACTTCGTGAACGTCAGCAAGTTGATGATAATTCCGCCAATGTTGCCGAAGCTACTCACCGGCAAGAGGATTGAATGGCAGGGATTCGTTAACCGAGCACGAGGTTAAAAATTTAATATATCTCTGTAAGGTATTCATTTTTTTGAAAAATTCCGTTAGAAGAGCAGGCGTAGTACCACGCAGCGCTGCAGAACTATCATCTCAATGCGTACTCATCACAATCCCTCATGCATATCCTTCTCCGTTCATTATATTTATAAATGTATCTCGTTAAATAAACATATGTTTCAATATGGTTCGCTATAAATTGATTTGTAATGTATGTAACAAGACGTTTAGGTGAACACACGACAGCCTTGGACGGCGATGCCTGCGCCATTAACATATATTATTCATTACATTTCAACAATTCATACACATACACCGATTATGAAAACGCTCCACTAAGTAATAATACAAATGATATAAGTATTATTAATAATATAATAAAAATGTAATAAAATAATATGTCGATGGCGGGCGTTGTATGCAACATGTGTAACGGGTACGTGATTGCAGGAGAAGTCGTAACGTGCCCGGGGAAGAAGCCGGCATCGCTGCGTATCGATAATCTCGATAGGAAACAAGCTGTGACAGACATGAACAACAAAATAAAGGCGGGTCAGAGGAGACCGAAGGATTTGATGTATCCGGACATCATAAACTACAATAACCGCCCAGAAAAGTTTATACCGTCAGAATGTCCACAGTAATTACCAATACACTTTTACATCAGCATTTATATGTATATGATTGTAATGTACGATTTAACATTGCAGATATCAAGCAGCGAGGGATGATTACATTAAGTTCCGTCACACGGTCTCAAATATGAAGAAGCCATCGCACGAGGATAAGCTTACGTTGGCCAGCAAGGCCAAGAATCTTCGGGATATACGAGAGGATTATTGCGTTCGCAAAGAAGCAAAAGTATCGGTTGGATCTGAAGGATATTATGATACAGGATTGAAGACGGACGTAATACAGGTATTAATCATATAATTAAATATGTAATACAAATCAATAATCAATAATTGGGATTGCAGACGGCTATGCTAATTCCGGAGCTGTTGCGGCATATTAATTTTCACCATTCTTTGGCAAAGCTGGAGGGTATTATTGAATACCAATTCGGAGATAGGTCTCTGCTCGAGAGGGCTTTCACGCATCCGACTTTCATCGATTACTACGGCACTAATAGGGATCACGTTCTAAACTCGTTGGCCAACTGCGGTGTCCGCGATCAAGAATTTCATAGTATGTCGATTCGATCGCAACGCATAATCGTACAATTTATTAAAATATCTCACGATTTCAGGATTGAACTTCGTCCATAGAGTCATTAAGGACGAGCCCAAACTGGAATTTGCTAACAACGAGCAGCTGGAATATCTCGGCAATGCGCTCGTCATATTCATAGCGACCCTTCATCTGTTCAAGATGTTTCCGCTGTTGAAGGAGGGCGAGATGGCTAAATTGAGACTCTCCATTATCAATTATCAAAATCTCGCTATCATGGCCGAAGTAAATATTATTTAACGATATATTAATGCGTTTCATATTATACTACATACGTTTTTATTATTTCAGAAACTGGGCATAGCGCAATACATGCAGTTTTCGCACAGCTCGGACCTGTGCAGCGAGCTGGAGCTGCAATATTTGAAGGCCAGCTGTTTCGAGTCGTTCATGGCCGCTCTGTTCCTGGACGGTGGATTCAATGTAATAATCATTGCATACGATAATAAACAATTAATAAAAACGTTCGGCCGCTATTACATTATTGAAATTTATTTTTAGGTGGTCGATCGAGTGTTTGGCATGGCCATGTGGAAAGGACAGGAGGAGCTGCAGAAGGTTTGGACCAAGCCGCACATCCACATTCTGCAAGATCACGGAGTCTGCGACGATTGCGGATGGGTCAACAATTATCCGTTTTTTGATGGATCGATGAAACACGAAAAATCCATCCGTATTGATTTTAATTCGCCGATATAAATAAATAATGAACCGATAATATATATATAATATTTTCAGAGCTGGAGCTGGAGCATATAATGAACGCGGGACAAGTGTACGCTAAGAAATCCGAGGACGAAAAGGAAGAGGGCGACAATGATTTGGTGTTCAACGACAACGTGTTTTTGAAGTTCATCCATTCCGAGTACTTGCAAACACGTTTTCCCGATCCCGTCAAGGAGACTGCGGTACGATTGAATCGCTTATCGTATCGTATCATAAAATAATATCGTTTATTTCGATTGCAGATGATAAATACGACTAAAAAGAGCAAAGGTGCGGCAATGTCCGGATACACGACTAAAATCGAGCTCGATGATAACATGATAAAGACAATCTTGGGCAGTCCGAATGTCGATAAGGTAAGAAAAACAATAAAAACACGTTGAATACATAACAACAAATACGATATTAATTCATATATTTTTCAGATCTTTGTGTATACTCTACAATTTTGTATGATAACGTTCTCTCCGGGATTCGAAACGTTTGTTCACCGTGAAGATTGGGAAATGGTGAGGTGTCACATTGATGAATTTTGCGGTTTGATCGATTTGGAACGTCCAGAGGATCCCTTTGGAATAGTCGGCAAGTACGTACATATATATTGCATATAAATATATATATATATATAGAACCATTATGTATATATCGTGTATTTCAGAATAATCGATCATGTGGAGATGTCTGATTTGAAAAAATATGGCATCTCGATATATTATAAAGGGAACTTGTTGGCGTTGTTTATTGCATATTGTGTTCGTGAATATGCTACACACGGAATAATGGAAAATTTGCCGCCCACCGATGGTGAGTCGATATCGTGAACGATGAGAGTATTTAGTAATAATCTTTTTTTTTAATATTTCAGAAACACGGCCGTTTACTGAACGGCAAGATCAGTATCTATCGATGTATTTGCGGTACTTGATTAAACATGGACTTGCCAGCATTAATAACTTATGCGTAGAAATCGAAAGACAGACCGACTGGTTGGAGCACGAGTTCAAGTGGACGGACTCGTCGGCGAACGAGGAGCCGGAGAACCTACCAGAGAATCAAAATACCTTTGGAAACAGTAGCCTGGATAGGGCTTGGAAGAAATTCAAGCCCGTGGAGTCGACGACGACGATGACGACGACGAAGTGGTTGACTCACCGTAGGCAGTCTGATATCGGATTACGCCAACGACCTAGTAACTGATAGCGACAATTTGGAGAATTACGAACTATCAGATAACGACATTTTCAGCGATTAATTTGAATTATATTATCCAGTATAGTTTATAAGATTGATGTTGTGGAATATATGAGCCAATGAGCCAGTAGTACGTCGTAACGACAGTTAAGATTTATGTGTGTTTTTGATTATCAGGCAATTAGCCGTTATATGAATGTATATCACATATATTACGAATACATTCTATAATAATAGCTATTTGTACTGCGTGGAATGAAAAAACGTCCCAGAATACGAATACCGCATACGGTAATAAAACATATATAAGCAAGCATATGCAGAAGGCATATGGAAATAAACGGACATCAATGGGAAGGAAGACGGTAACAGGGTATGATTCACTTTAGGATTGTATCGAGAAAAAAAAGTCACTTTAACTGAACGAAGAATGGTCATAATAGCAGATGGATATATTATCATATTACTCCTATTCAATTATATGTTAGTGGTTAATCATTTACAGTAAGTTAGGCGTCGAGATTGAGTTGTCAGATATTACATAGAATGCAGATTTGAGCGTAGAAACGCGTCATTTGTTGGGAACGAAGACATAATGGAATAGCAGATTTTGAACGATACATAATTTTTACTCTGGCCGCATAACAAAAACCAACGCCGAAGATATTTCAAATTAAAAACGACTCAATCTTAACATAATTCAAGATGGTTTGTGTTAGGCACAATATTAATGTACTTTTATCTTATAACTGTGTACCATGTTTGTGATGAATAAAATATTCAATAAAAATATACTTACTTCAATTTCGTCGTTTTATTTATTTCGCAAATGATCAAAATAAAAACAATCGATGCAATCGACGCCTGTGGCGAATATGTCTTTGGCTCGTCAATGCTGGAGATCTATCAAATCCGGAGGCTCCGGAATCATACAAATAAATAATCGTCGAGCACACTTAAATGCTTAATAAAGTAAGCAAAATACGACAGATAAAGACAGTTTTACTGGCGCAACGAAAATAAATTATGACAATTGGGCATAATCATAATTTTGTAGATATACGGAACAATGAGGAGCCCTGATTCGGATGTACCCGTAGCATACGTTCAGACTAACAGTTTTAACCACGCCCGATTATTATTATTACGATCCGCACGTTGACAGCTCAGCTCCCGGGCTTGTCTCGCGACCTGATCCGTATTAAAGAGCCTAGTTAACCTGGAGGACAACGTATCGCGTCTCTGTTGGAGATCGTGTAGTATCCTCATGGCGGCAAAGTCCCGCTTCGGGTTAAAAGGCTATTTAAATAATAAATAATACATTTGAAAAAGTAATAGTAGAATTATGCTGAGCAAAAAAAAAAAAAAAAAATTAACCTGAC
>JAGXCT010032750.1:0-18266 GCA_022495035.1 Philopotamus ludificatus
TGCATTTCGTCCACCGGCGAGAGTAAAGGCTCGCCATGGTCCGAGTCACGAATCCCTCCACATCCTTTACAGTAGTATCAAATTCAATCGAGTATATCGTCACAGTTTTTAATTTTATATTAATGTTATATATACCATATTAAAGGGTATATGATTATTTAATTTATTAACTTGGGGTCCTCAATAGACCCCGATCTTCCCAGAATTGATTCCTTAGCTATCACAGGGCGCCCACAGTATGTAAGAACTTTCAAACTAAGGTTACAATGTCTAAATTCGCAGAAACATCATAGGCACATAATAATACATACAATATACCTTCCTCCACATCTTTCTGTGGAATATAATAAATATATTAGATCGTCAAATATAAAATTTGTATTGACGCATATGATCAACTTTGACAGTTTCTTATTTCATGTTAGTATTATATTATTATTTTATTGGACTAGACAAGGGGTGTTCATTTTTTTTTTTTTAATATTTACTAGTAATTTGGACCTGTTTCGACAAAAAAACGATTCATAACAATATGTGGTGCCAATGCAATTATAATGCATATTAGCTATTTGCCTTAAATTAGAAAAAATATTTTCAATGATACATTTCTGATAAAATTCGTGTATGTATTTCATTGCATTTGAACAGAGGCGCAGATTTGACCTTCACATGAAATAGGGTTAAGAAAATTGTGAAATTTTCCTCACGCTTATTATGTATGATAATCTATTAATATTATTTTCGTCATTAAAGTCATTTAATAGTTTAAATTCAATGTTATTCTGTATCAGTACATGTAATCAATTTATTTTCACCTTGCAAGCTCTGATTTAATATCATTATTTTATCTGATAAAATTTATTAATATAAAAGTCATTGCACATCATAAAATTCAGATATCTCATTGCTGTTTTCATTAATAAAAATCCGGATTTCCTTCCTTAATTTCAAAAGACTTGATTTTAAAATGTTTTTACAATTTATCAATTATAAAATGCAAAATATATAGAAAGTTGGAAACCTTTAAATGGCAACACAAAATCTTAAATTGGATCACAAGTGGCCCGCTGCTCTAGACCTTATAATAAAAAAGATTGCAACAAAATCTCTTTACAAATCTACCGAATGCTAAAAGTTGGGGTTTAGCTTATCAGCAGATTTCAGATTTCAGGCTCAAAAACTTATAATGTATGAAATGACGACATTAATATTCCTGAATCTTTAAGAAATAACCCTATCTATTTGTAGTTTGATATTTACCGCTATGGAGATTTTTGCTTAAATTATTATTAAAATATTTTTTGGCTATGCGATCAAGTAAATGTTCTAGAAGAGATTAAACTATTATTCTACAATTAAATTGTTTCATGAAATGTTTGGAGCGATAAGAGATTCGTAACAAAGCACACGTCACGAATATTTCTAAACAAAATGAAGTTGTTTATAAGCCAACAGTGATTCATAACTATATAAAAAATATGTGATTGAGTAAACGCGGCTGATCAACTAGAAACGTCGTATTATTGTATTTTATGCGCAAGATGTTAAAACGGTGGAGGAAACTCTTTTTTCGGGGGCTTGAAACCTTAATTATCAATTCGTATATTTTATACAGAGAATGCGATAAGAAAGAAAACTCTTGAATTATATAAATTTCGCTAAGAGTTAATGATGCAACTCATTGGGAATTTTCGAAAGCTGGAAAGACCGATTAAATGGAAATCCTCAATTTATATAAGATTTTCCAAAATGCAAAGGTGTGTTTTGATGATCGTGCTACTCCAAGGAAAAGAAGGCTCATTTTATGAGAGGGTTTAAAAAAAATTCACACTATAATTAATTTTTGTAAAAGTATATTTAACTTGTAATACTTCTATATTTTTTTGTTATAAATAAATTCATTAAAAATGGCTTGGACTTGGAATGGAAAAATGTATAAGTAGAAAGTAATTTTGATACGATATTTTATTCCATAGATAATAATGGATTAAGAATTTCTAGGTTATATTCGGGCTGAAATTAAATTTTTACAATTTTTGTTATGTTTGTACACTTATTGCTGACATATCTGGACATTTTTAGTCATATTGGGTGCTTATTTTATCATTGGCCATCGAAAAAGTTTCGCATGTTTGGCGTATTTTTTAATTTATGTGAAAAAATTAAGGTGAAAAATTAATTTTGACAAAAAACGACAACGTTTTGACGTCTCGGTTTACTTATTTGATGAACATAACCCATTGGGTCTTCTTTCTATTTTAAAAGATAAGAAAAACCATGAAAGTTTGACGTTATTTTATCATTCAATAGATAAAGACAAAATAAAATGGCTTTCGAGAAAAATAAATAGTTTTATAGACAATAAAACAATTTTATGAAGACGTTTGACAAATTAAAATGTATTAAAATACTGTTATTTTATATTAAAATGTTTTTTTTTGTGTTAAAAACTCGAGATTAATACCAAAATTTCTTGTATAATAATTATTTTAGTTTTATATATGTTATAACAAAAAAAACATACGTCTAACATACCCACGTATAGTCCAATTACTTATTTTTAGCACGCAGACAATTTTTATATTCTTATACTGACGCTATAAAGCGCCAATTAGGCCAATATCTCCAACAACAGGTGTAAAATATGCAGGTACTATAAAAAATACAATAACACGTACAATTCGATCCAGATGCTATTTTCTAAAAACTCTGATGCTCGTCCAAATTGAGTAAAAGAAAATGTTTAAAATGACTTAAAAAAATCATCGATTAATTATGAAAGTGGTCGTAATTAATTGAATCGAACTAATTAGCGATGTTCCATTCTGATCGCGATAGCAATAAATATTTTATGACGCCCAACACGTCATGATCATGAGGGTTAGAGTTTATTGCTTATTCATTGCTCATTTCCGTTAAATATATATTTTTTTTAAATGTTTATTGAGACATAAAATGGAATTGGCATTTAATATCTTATTATGTATTTCCGACTAATGCCCCGGAATCCCCGAAAGGGCTAACGAGGCCACCTGCCCCGACAACTGGATGAGCGCAATAAGCCATCGATCTAGGACAAAATAATTAATTAAATAATTTCGTTTGATATTTTTCTACGCAGAAGCTGTAAAAATATATTTGATAATATATATGTAAATTTGGTTAGTCTGAAAAATTGACAAAAAAAAGAATGGCCACGTATTCGAGGCGGTGGGTCCACCCCACCCAGTCGGAATATTTAGCGGAAAATTGATATACCATGGCAATAAATTCACAGAGTATCGGCCACACCGGTAGCTCACTCATCTAAATATCTAAATTGAGATTTCTGTGGACCCCTGGCCTTTGTGAATTTATGCTGGCAATACTGGCAAACGGGAGCAGAGGGACGCTTACCTCCGGACCGGGAGAAAAATGCACAGACTCTCAAACCGACGGCGATATTATCAACCACGATTAATTTAATTAATTTTTAATACGCTCAAAAGTGTATGCAGATGTTTATGCGAGTTGAACGGACGCGTCCGCTTATCATTTTGATGGTGTCACTAAATTGAATAGGACGCGGGGGCGGTTTGAGGAGCTCTGTCGTATTTTTTACGATCGAAGAAGGGTCCTCTGAAAAAACAAGGGTGCCATTGATTTATGGGCAGCTTAAATTTCACGGTTTGTTGTTACTAATTCAAATTGAGATTTGAACTACTGGGTCACCCTTGCCAGATCAAATTTTAATATATATTGTGTATGGGGGTCGGCGTATCGACCACCGTGCCGCAGCGAAACGCTCCAATCTGACATTTAACCTTTGTGTATTTTTTTTTAACATTTCTTTCTCTACATGAAATGTGACTTTGTTCAAATGTCGACCGAATGAATGGCTGAAATCATTTATTTAGTCGTCGGTATAATTGGAAACATGCACCGGTCGATTGGTCTCGCCGATATAAACATTTTATTTTGATAATGGTCCAAATAATTTATTTGATTTAATATTTATATATATATTTATACTATAAATGTGAAAGAGAAAAAATCATGAAAAATATAATTTTCGGTAGGATATTATAAAAATGGCACGTGTTCAGAAAATATTAAAATTTTATGTGAATGGCAATACATTTAAATTATATTTTTAAACTTGTAATCATTTTTTTTCCAAATCGTACAAAACACACATTCATTTTTTGGATATTTCTTCTTCACAGACATTTCACAATTCCCTTATTGAAATAACTAGAGGATTTAGATTGAAAATGTATTTCAAGATGATTTTATTCATAGTATCTATATTTTTTTCTCATCCTGAATAATCTAAGGACCTAATAAAAAATAATATTTAAGTTGTAACACTTCCCAGTTTATTTGCTTTACTTTTTTTTATTATTATTTTTGCTTTGAAGGGACGAATGTTGTCTTGTTAAGAATAATTTCCTGTAGTTAAATAAATTTGGACGTTTGACTTTTAGTATTTGATGTAATTATTATCTCCCGACTTTAAATGTGCCGCACATATTCTACCAAATGCACAAAATATTTTACGAATTTTTAATCAGGAGTTTGATATTTGGTGATTTTTTTAAATAAATTTCAAAATTTTCCTGATAAGGTTTTTTTTTTTTTATTTTGCACGAAAATATTAGCTGACGCATAACTGACAAAATATTTTCAGCACGATTTTCTTTTCAACGCTGTCAGCTTTGGATAAAACATTAAAATTTTCTCACTGCGAATTCTTTTCATAAATTAAACTATTAGCAACTGATTTATTTTGGAGTATACAGTCAGCCCTCCCATAGCGTTTCCTCTAAATTGCTGCTTTTTACAAAACTCCTTGTCAACCAAAGACCATTGACGTTTATTTCGCTCTGCAATGTATTAGAGATTCACGAAATATCTAAATTGACCTTAAAAATATTAGAATTTTTCTAGAAAACAGCGATTTACACAAAACATTATAGGAGGGTTGACTGTATATCATTTATATTCATTAAAACATCATATTTTTCCTTATTTCGCGGTTTCCTTTATTGCGAAATTTATCAGTTTTGAAAACAATTTTTACTTGGAATCTTAAATAATAAAAGTTCATGTTCTACTAGTTGTTGGCTTTATGTGTTAAGACATATGAATGTAATTATTATTAAAATTATTTCGTAAATAGGTGATTGATCTAAGAATTAGTAAAAATAAATAAGCTTTTAAAATCATACATATATTTTGTTAGCTTGAAAAGAGCATTTAGAACATCTAGTTGCTAGTTGGAAAGAACTTTGAGCAAATAAAAAAAAATAAGGATTCCAAAATAAATTCTATCTGACAATGTTATTATATTTTTAAATTTTGAATCTTAAAAAAATGAGGGAAGGGGGCCTTAGACCACAATTGCATCAAAGTCCAAAATTTCAAGCTACACCCCCGCTGACAATATGTTCCAAAAAGATTTATCTCAAGAGCTCCGATCTATATTTCTGCAGTATTATTTACTCTTGAGGGATATCTCGTGATATAGCCAAATTTCCATCTTTCTGACTTCACGGATGCGTTTCAAATGAAGCGTAAATTAGATGTAGAGAATTTTTAATAGTGGATTGTAGTAAATCTTCATCGAATTTTAATGATCATCCTGATTGAGGGGCATCCTGTGAATTCCTTTGATATCACAATTGACATCTGCTTTCCATCGATACTAATCTTTGGTTGCATTGAAGCCCCGATTGTAAAAAATATCATACTATATCTAAAATTTCTGCATTTAACCTTAAAATATTTAAAAATAAGGATTTGTATAACAAAAAAAAATAAGCAAAAAACGTTGCTTAAACTAAATCGTGTGCAAAATAATAGATTACTCACCGATCAGCCTAAGTATTTGTCAATTATTCATTTTCATTTTAATGATTTTATGCATCATCTAGTAAAAAAATATTGAAACCTAATTGAAACGTTATTTTTTTAACTGTAATTAATATTTTCAGCATTTATTAAGCCCTGTATAATTTTTATTTTGATAAAATTTATATCTAAGTATCCCTGTATTAATAAAGTGAAACGCTCACTTTTCGATCGACTGTATTATTTCTCATCTGACATCATCATATTAATCTATTTTCATTGGATAGTTCAACTCTTTGTAACATAAACAAGATTTCTTGCCAAATTCATACGAAAAGTCTTCATTAAATTGATATGAATTCGTTTCTTTGCTGAATATTTCGGCTTGGGAATTCTCATTGACGCGGAATTTGCTGAAAATAAAAGTTTTCTTTAAAGATTGGACCTTACTGCGTCTTTTGTTTTTTGTCTGTTTTTTTTTTCATTCAAAGATTATGTATTTTTATATATTTTTTTATTTTAATAAATATAGGTGAATATTAAATCGTTTAAAAATGCAAGAAACGAAAACTAGCTATACTTTTTGACAAAAATATTGCCTTAAAATGTAAACATATATAAACATCGCTTATCGTATACAAAATATAATAAAACTGACATTAATTCTAACGTAAAATTTATGTTAAAGATCATTTTTTAGTATGCAAGGAGCGTTATCTTGAGCGAAACCATCACTGTATGTAATGTGATCTCAATTTAAATCTGCTATCATTATCTTACATAATAAATTCTTGCAATTATGTATCAAAATTGCTTCGTTAATGTTCAGTTATCGGCACGAGGGACAGTTAGCACCGGAAGTCCCGCAGTGCCCACAGGAAGACCGCATCGGGGTATCATAAAATTATTCACTAATTATCGAATATCATCCCGATTATTAAAATTTTCTAAAAAACATTGTAGCGACCCATCTGCCCGACGGTCCGATCCGGGGCGTCTGACACTAAATTTGCCCGCGATATTTGCAAACTGTCGATAAAATCGCACACCGTACGGAACAATCAAGCAATAAACCGTGACCGGTGCGAGATGCACTCGCCGATATTAGAGTCCACATTAGGACTCCAGGTGCAAAGGCATGGGCTTCCTTCGCCTCTTTTTTTATGTCTCAAACCCACCGTGCGGTATAAACGACGGCGATTAAAAGATTGCGTTAATCGGCCGCGTTTAAATCGCAATAATCGTAAAACGAAAAATCGGCCGCGGTGCGTCATGTCTTATAATGAACGGATAACGAGTTGATTATGTACGAAAAAAATGTATTAAGCTTTTATGTGAAATTTAGTTTTTGTTGCGGCCGGTATTCGGGCCATTAAACCACTCGCATGCAGGGATGGTGTAATGTAGCAAATTGCTACGTTATCCATTATATGATTTTGCTATATATATATACAATTAAACTATGTGAGTTGAAATGAACGAACGAGAAATATGAATCATTATCTATAGATAGTGTAGTAAATATTGAGATTGAATCAATTTATCAATCGCAGAAAAAATAGACAAAAATATTGAATTTTAAATATTCAAATATGGCGACACTTCCCATTTTTTACATTTTATACTTTTAAATTCATCCTATTATTTAATTATATATATTTAATTTTATATAAGAATTATCACTCTCATAGCCACTTTCTATATTTATGCCCTTAATCACACGGGAAATCAAAATATCAATTGTATTTATCATCTTATCACATTTATAATCCCACCGAAAAAAAATAACGAAAAGGGCATCCCTCTCTTATACCATTACAATTTTATGGTCAGAAAACCTTATAAACAAACCATTTAATCAACTGATTTAAGTTATATGAAGTGATCAATAAAACCCCAAAACAAATTTGCTTATGTTGTCAATGTTCTTGACAACATAATCCCACATTTATTCTATTTTGTCGTCAAAAAATAAATGGAGTGACTAGTAGTCCAATAAAACTTTAATAATATTTTAATTAAATTAATACACACCTAAAAAAATATGTATCTATTTGTGAGTATGCATATCTGGTCTCTAACGGATTTCTCACCACAGAACCAGTATGCCCTGGGAAGGAAAACCCTAAATGTTCTATTTTCGATATTTTCGCTATTCTACTTTCTTTTTAAGGGACCCCTCATTGAGAAGGTCTTTCCCATGATGAAAGGGTTGCTAATGCACGATAAGCTTAATAATCACTTGCGACTTATCACTCGTGACTTTGTTATAAGCAGATAACGCATAGAGAGATAAAAACGAATACCAAGGCAAACCCTCTCTTGCTTGCCTGGATACAGTCGAGAGGGTAAACTCCGATACCAACAGTGGTAGAAGATATAGGTCCAATGCCACCGATGGTTAAGAGATGGATATTTTTTACAAAAACCGCTTACAAAGATGGTTTGGGTCCTCACGGTATGGTCACAGAAGAGGTGTCCTCACGTCACGTGGGTGATAATAAAATATATAATTAAAAATAATTTCTGATAATACATTAATTTGTGTTGTATTTTACAAATATCTGAACTTAAATTTAAAATAAAAATATTATTTCAAAGTTCAGCTTTTTATTCGAGGTCTTATAATTACGATCATACGTTCATGGGTCAAGGAAAAGTCGCGTCGGGTCTCATATTGCTCGCGGACCCTAGTTTGCAAAGAACTAATTTACATAAAACTACAGAAAATTTATCCATAGTTAAAAATGACCATATATCATTTATTTCCTATAATATATTCTGTCAAATTTTGTCGAGATAATGATAAATGAATTCACTTCCTTGTTTTTTGTTCGTCGTATATTTTTCATAAACCGCATTTAAACATCAAGAAAAATATACAAAGTATATTTTTCACAGCTTTTGAATCGTGTTATTTTAAAACCGCATAAAATATAAAATATTAATATTATATTTTATTTATTATTTAAATTTTGAACTTTGAATTTAATTTTAGCACCTTTTATTTAATTGATTAAAATAATAAAACAATTGTTATTATTGGATTACACAGAAAAACTAAAACCGTTGTGATCTGTTTAAAAAAAAGACTGTATCAAATTTGATCTGTATTAATCATGTCGTATTCATTCAATTGAACTTAATTCTAAATAAAATACATTTTTAGTTTTTGATTATTTCATAACAATGACATTAACCTTAGCATTTTTTAAATGTAAACCAAAAAGTAATATAAAATAGAAATAATTAGACATATACGTTGATTTACAGAATCTGTTTTGTTAATTTTATTATTTAATTAAAAATATATTATTATTTTAATTAAATTAAGTATAAAACCAAGAAAAATATATTTTGTTAATAATAATATAAGATACACGAATAAACGACGAACTGATCCATCTGTTTTCCATAAATTAGATATTCTCGATTTACACGGTATTTTTTTAAATGTTTAACATCGTATATAACAAGGTATAAGTGTATTATTGTATTAAAAAAAATGGTTTTTAATTATTGACGAACAAAATATTTATTTTTAATATAAAAAAAAATCGCATTTATATATATCGTTTATTGGAGCTCTAATGCAGCATCTATACATCTAGATATAACGATATGTTATATCATCAAACTTTTATTATGAACGAGGATAATATTATTTCTCTTAATTTTTTTGCGATCTTCGCAAAATGTTGTTACAATACGGTTGAGTATGGTAGCTGCCCTAATCGCTTTTCACCATGGCCGATACAGATCAGCTCCTATGACGACGAAGATAATTTTTCTCACACGCCGCCGAAGAAGTGCCCCGGGGTCGCTGAAGCGATCGGCAATCAGCGGTGCAAAATGACCGAAACAAGTCAAAGATGAAACGGCGCCGGCGGCCCACTCTGGCCGACTAATAGCCAATAAATAAGAGGAGGGCCTCCGCCCCCCGAGACGCCCACCGGCCGCATCAGCACGCCCTCACTGCTCCCCTGGCCCAGCATCCCCAGACTACCGCCGCGACAATGTATTTTCAGCTATTTTCCATATTTGCAATTACCCACGAATCGTCGATTAAAAAGTACGAATATTTAAATTATATATATTTTTTGATATGGCATTCGAAGTAGCGCTGCTAATTATTCGAATCATCCTGTAGAGTAGACAGGTGGGGCCGCCGCATCTATATCACGAGATCGCAAACAAGTCGGTGCGAATCGAGCGCATAAATCGCGCGAACACATCACATCGTTATGCCGATTAAATATGAAGAAATAAATACAAGAACGAATCTTTTAATGGCCGAGTGATGCGATTGTTGTACACGTGGGAAATGATCCAGTCACTTTATTGACGCTCCTTTATTTGGAAAGGTGGCTTCGTTGTGATGAAACATTTTTTGTGTCAAATATATAGCTATTTTTAGGAAAACATATTTTTTCGGCTTTGGAAATATGCAATTTTTAACATTTTTTTGGCCAGTTGTGTTTCTATTGATACCTTCTAAAATTAAATGCATTTTTTTATTATACTTTTATGTAAAAATAATTAAATAATAAATTAAGATGTTTGGTAAACATATTATTCACAAATTCATCAATTATTTATCGCAAATAATTACAATTAATCAAAGAGACATATCAGAGTATAAAAAATTGGGCCTAACTTTTTAGGTTTTTATTATGAAATTGCAAAACCGTGTAAATAATGGACTTAAATTTACTAGATGGATATACACTCGACTCTTTTATCACACTATCTTTGTGTAAAAAAGGTACTAATGATAACCTAATAAATAAATGATTCAATATTATTAACATATTAATAATACAGTCAACCCTTCTATAGCTTGAGATAGGTACCACGATATTTCACACGCTGCTCTATAACAGAAAGCGCTATAGATGGGTTGACTGTACTTAATAATCGACCTTTATGTGGAATTCTTTTGGTTCCACTGATATCTTTAATGTTTTCTTTTTAAAAAGTTTTCGTTTCAGCTTTATATCCCGAAGCTTACAATTCTTCTAGTCCTAGGCATTTGTATAGTAAAATCAGCATAAAAAAATTAGAGTTAGGTTATATTTTTTCATTTTGTACGTGAATGCATTATATATTTACGAAATATGTAAATTGACCTTGAATATTTAGCGCTTTGTAGAAACGGCGTTCAAAATAAGGCGCTATATAAGGGACTGTTGTACATTCGCCTTTATAGCAGGGAGCGATATAGGAGGATTTACTGTAACTCCAATATTGTTTTTATTGTTACAATTATTTCGTATAAAAATATATTGTAGTATTCATTATTTTTAGTGGATCGTGTTAATTCAAAACCGTGTAAAAAAGGATATTGAGCGTACATATTTTTATCTAATAATATTAATTATTTTAACGGCTATATTATAATTATTTAAATATGGTTTGTAATTTATATAATATTTTGTATTAAAAAAAAGCAAACAGATTTCTCACCACAGAGCCAGTATACTCTGGGAAGGAAAACCCTAATCTGTTGACCAATAATTGGGGTCTAGTCTCGATACTTTCGCTCCTCTTCCTTCTCTCTAGAGGACTCCTCTCTGAGGAGGTCTTTCCCATGATGAAAGGATTGCTATTGCGCGACAGGGCTAATAATCACTTGCGACCGGCTACTTGAGACTCGTTTTGGGCAGATGTGCATATGTATGCCTGTGTATATTTATATAAGTGTGTGTGTGTGGTTCGTTTGCTACTTATCACTCGTGACTCGTTATAAGCAGATAACGCCTTAGAGAAGATAACAAACGAATACCGAGACAAACCCCCTCCTACTTGCCTGGACACAGTCGAGAGGGTAAAATCTGATACCAACATGGTAGAAGATGTACGTCCAATGCCAGCAATGGCCAAGAGAGGAAAACTCTTTACAAAAAACCGCATACCAAGACGGCTCGGGTCCCCGCAGTATGGACACGAAGAGGCCCTCACGTCACGTGTAAGACTCAGGTTCCTTTGGCCTTAACTACCATGCGAGAGTTTGGCAAGGCCCATGCCCTCAGCGAGTGAGAGCCTTGTGGCTGGCAAATGAAGTATTTTTTAATTATTATATATAATCCTATTATTCAAAAATGGTTAAAAAATATTTTGAAAAATAAAGTATCGAAACTAGACCATTTATCGGTCAACACATTAAGGTTTTCCTTCCCAGGGCATATTAGTTTTGTTGTAAAAAATCTGTTAGAGACCAGATATATCGTAATATATTTTTTTAGTTATATAATTATGATTGATTTTGTTTAACCATTTATTTTTAGAGAATGTTTAAACGTTTCGAGCACAAACATTTTATTATAATACTTTAAGTATTATTTTGAATTTGAGTCTAAAGTACGATTGTTCTAAAATATCGCGTTAAGGTATAATTTCCTAATGTAAATCTTTCTTTTAAAAATAATTAAGAGTTTGTATAATTATCTGCACTCAAATTATGTAACAGAATATTTCTCAACGTTGACAATTTTATTGATTAAACCTGGTAAGAATCCGTTAGGAAGATAATAAAATTTTATTCTGAATGATAAGATATATTATACAAATCATGAAAGTGGAATATTGCAAAATATTTAAATTGATAATTTTACTACCTGTCTACGAATAAATTTATTATTTTACCGCTATGAAGTAATGAACTATTACTATCACAGCGCATAAAAAAACACCATTGCAAATGTTCTGTAAATGAGTACACATTTTTTTCATTAGGAAATGAGAAAAATCACTTTACATAAAAAATATCATTACATCAGCGATGGAAAAAAATGTACAATTCAAATTTTACCATTTGTTCTTCGAGCAATCACTTGTGCAATCAAATGAAAAATTTAAAGAAAAATGTTGTCAGCGACATTCGGCCCCGCCGAATTAATATTTCGACGATAATTAGGCCGAATGACTTCTGAACTTGTTATGATAATTTCGGGTGTTGATTGCTCAAACGCGAATAATAATAGTTTGTTGAAAATTTAATTGTGTGCTCAAGTTCTTGCGCAATAATCCATCCATCATCAAAGTTTTGTATCCTTGTGAAAAATTACTATTTGGTCAATATGCGATGATGACATGATTGATTACATGCTGAAAATTTGTTTTGACACAATGTCACGCTGAATTAATTATTTGGTCATGTTGTTCGTATTGATACACTTTAAAACACACCCGTTCGCATCAGCTACACAAACATTTTCGCCGGAACATTTGTGCAAATTGTACAAATTTCAAAAAGCTGTTTTTTATACAGCTTGAACAGTGTTGCGCAACCTTTTTCGTGCGAGAACTTGCGCCGTGCAGCTGTTTTCGACACTTTTTACGAAAAAATACGGCTCTTATGCAATCAAATATTGCAATTTTATTATTTATTTTCATAATATATGATATAATTACAAATAAAATCGATTGTTATAATATGTTTTAGATTTATATTGGTTGTATATCTCTGGATTGCACGTCTAAAACTCAGTATACGACCTTCAACTACAAACTAATAGTACTGTATGGTAAACTGGCAGTGGCCTAGTGGTTGAGTGCAGATATTGTCGTTTTGAGAGTCAAGGGCCAAGTGTTAATTTTATTTTTTTAATTATTCGAGAAAATGTTTTAATTAAAATAAATTAATTTTAATGGTCCGCAATTTACGCAAAATTTTTGGCTTATTTTTTTTTATTAGTGAATAAAAATGGCATCATTTATTAGTAAATTATAAGTAATTCATTTTAAATCTTCACGGATACCTGATTTATATATTTTTTATGATAAACATGTAATATTAATATGATTTTTTACGGATTTTAAATAACTCTCCTAAATGAAGTAGACTGATCAATTTTAAACCATTTAACACGGTTTTAAAAGTATACAAGACAAGGTATTCATTTTATTTGCACGATCTGAAAAAAACCATCCAAGAAAATTCGTTAAAGACATTTCTAAATACTAGGAGTATAGTCTTCATTGATTTATACTATAAATAAAATAAGTGTAGAATAACTATTAATTACCGTAATCTCGTTACTGAAAGTTATTGGCATAAGTAATAATTCTCTAGCTAGTAAAGAAAAGCGTTTTTTGTCATGTGATCTTTAAAATAATTATTGGCATAAATTATGTGTTTAATTAATTTTAAATCGTCTTGGAATATCAGATTTCTATATTTTTATCACAAATAGGTGATATTTATATAATTTATGACTTATTATAAAAGATATAAATATATTTATATTAACTAATTATTTTTAAAACAATATATGACTTTTACACGGTTTTTAAATAAAACGGCTGAATAAAGAGGTCTGATCATCAACTTTACACATTTTTTTAAGAATTAACATGGTTTCAAAAATATATATAACGCTAAATAATTATCTAGATAATATTTAAATATTAATTAACATTTTATTTGCACGGTTTTAAAATATTACGATCCAAGAAAATTCAAAAACTTATCAAATATAATAACATATCTTTATTTATTCATAATAAAAATACAACAATTGAATAAAACCATTTAGAATCTTTAATTACCGATATCTCCTTACTGAAAGTTTTCGGTAAGAGTAATAATTCTCTAGTTATTGGAGAAAGGCGTTTATTGTCATATGACGTAAATTTTATAAATATTTAATCGCATAATTTATAAGTAATTAATTTTAAATCATTCTGGAATGCCTGATTTTCATATTTTTTTAATATATAGATAAAATGAATATAATTTCTGACTACATAAAATTATAAAGGATATAAATATATTTATATTACATTATTACTTTATTGTCAATATATCACATTAGCTTTTTGAACGGTTTTTAATTAAAAAGTCTAAATGAAGTAGAATATTTATTATTTTACACTATTTTTAAGTATTAAAATAGTTTATATAATATAATAATACCTTTGTAAACAAGATTTTAATATAATTTAAGATTTTATTTGCATAGTCTTGAAATAACACTTTCTAAGAAAATTCGTTAAATATATTTTCTCTTAATATTAAATAAAATAAAATATAATACGCGTATTTATGATATTTTTGTCATTTTACAATATCCTTAAAAAGTATTCATAATAAAAATATATAAATAGCAAGAAAAAATCTTGAGAATCTTAATCAACTAATATCTTATTACTATAAGTTTTCACCAATGAATAATAATTCTTAAGCAAAACAAATACGTTTACTGTCAGCGAGAATCTTTAAAATATTTACATAATCAATTATTAAAACCTAAGTAATATAACTTATTTATCATTTTTAATGTCAATCGTATTTTTAATAGCATAATCTGTAATTCTAATAATGGCTATATTTATCTCAATTAATATTCGGCTGTGTACTCAACTATAACATTTAAAAAAAAACTATAATAAACTCGAATCACAATTAAATTAAATAAAAGTGCAGTGTAAATACTAGTTTTTGTGTTTTATCTTTTTAAACGACATTTAAATGCAATTTTCATATTTAATATAAATAAATAATATTATATATTAGATCATTTTATTTTAAAAACAAAATAAATCATTTTAAATATGCAATTGATAAAAAATCACTTTTAATAGTAATATTTTTATTTCTCATAATATTATAAAACATTTTAAGGTTCCATTTTTTTATATTAATATTAATATAATTCTTTTTGAGTCCCTTTTGCAGAATGATTTACACAAATGACTGATCCTCAAGTTGCAAAAATATCAAACCACGCGGAGATAAGCCCGGCAGTATTGGATGGGTGGAGATGGGATCGCGAATCGCCCTCCCCCTCCGCCCCGCCCACTCCCCATGAGCACTTCAAAGGAACGCAACCGCTTCTGCACTATTGTGAATCTGCAATGACAAATCGAATCGTATAAATAATGCCTCATTATCTCGTTCAACATCGACGGATAATCCTCTTTGTTGCCGGCGAGGCATGTTCACAAAGTTCCTGCACCTCCATAAATAATATAATTTATGCGATAATTTTACACATTTCGTTTTAATTTATTAATAATTTCCACCGAAAGCAATGTTTACAACCGACTTCCGGTCACACAAAGTCGAAATAAATTCCGAGGGTTTCGGCCCATCACCTCCGAAAGTCGCTAATCATCGTTGGTCCCCCTCGCGTTAATGAAATGCTAAAAAATTCTTCGTACAGGTCACGGACTCGCGACGCATTAGGTTTATTGGGCGATAAATAATATTAGCGGGATGGTCAGCAGTTGGTAGGGATCGCTTCCTGCTAACTAGCAGTTTCACACCAATTAAAACATTTAATTATCCGCGGCTAATGGTGTCCACTGCGGACCCAGACGAATCGCGGATGGCCCATTATCGGCCCTGTCCGATAACTATACGTTGCCGATTGAGAGAGGGACGACGATATAGCGGCCGAACCAACGCCACCAGCGCTTCTCAATATAAATATTTGCAAATTTTTCAACCAAAAAAATTAAAAACAGCAATAAAAAATATTTTAGCACACTTTTGGTGCAGATTTTGTTGATGTGAATTTGAATTGTTTGAATCTGAAGAAGCATCAATTCGAAAAGATTACAATGTATTGGTAGTTCAGCCTGAAACATTTTTCATGAAATTCGGACACTTTTTTCATCAAAATATATTTATTTTGTATTTTTCAATTAATTAATATCAATTAATAAAAATAAATTCTATAGCCAGAATGGGAATTTTAGACTTCCTTGCTTCTTAACATATACTTAATATTAACCTCTTACACTCAAATCCGTGTACTTGTAACATTTATTGAAATAGACACAAAATTCTGTTGTCAGTAAAATAAAATATTAAATTAATTTGATTGGGAATTTATTGATAATTTTATTTTTTTAATACATCTAAGGGTATTAAAAAGTAATAATATTCAAAATTTTAAATTTACTAAAATCATCCTATAGTTTTCAATATTATAATTTATGTTTAATAAAATTAATTAAGTAAAGCATTAAACGCATGGAATATTGGTTTCATCAATCAATATGTCTTTAATTCAAACCCTCGTATTACACGGTTATTAGGTTATAATTAATTAAATCGACATATCTTTAAGCTTTTTCTGTATCGGCTGATACATTTTTACCAATAGTTTTCACATTACGTAAAGTTACAATCTCTGTTTAAATGTATGGATGTCCCGTATAACTCGTTTCCGATTATTCGGAACGATTTTCCCGCATTATAGAGGAGCTCACTGTAAAAAAACAAAGAACTGGTCCTAAAAATTATATTATTTTAATTTTTTTATAAAAAAATACATACTATTCTATCAGAGGCGCGCCATCCATATGGCCAGACTGTGCGGCGCACACAGGTACCCGAAGATTAGTTGGGCCGAGAAACGCCAAGAGGAAAAAAAAATATATTAAATATTAATTCATTAAACTTTCTTAAAATCCAAAAGGTTTCTTAATTATTTTACATAAAATGTTGTTTTTTACTGTAAAAGAGTGATATAGGGGCCCCAAGTTATGCACACAGGTGCCAGACACTCTCGGTGCGTTACTGTACATTATTGAACAATAATTAATTAATAAATTAAGATATACATACTAACTAAAGATTATAATTAGACGTAGGCATTTTTTTACCGAAATATTTAAAATATGCACGAAAAGCTCATTCTGATTTTGGTTAAAATATCTCACTAGGCTCAAATGTTTTTCGGCAGACTCTGAAAATTTTTTAAGTGACAGACCGGACTAAGAATTTTAAAACTACAACTACATTTATTATAGATGAACATTATTTATTAAAATGATAAGGCTGACATAAAAAAAGACATTTTTTTTAACTTATAATAATTTAATGAGACGGATATAATTTTTTCACATCTTTCTACATTTAAATAAAATTTATTCCAGCTTTTTATATTCTTGTTTGTCTTGTTGAACTAATAAATTTAATTTTATTGAATGGAAGAGGAGCCAAAAGGCATAAAAAAGTTTTTTTAAATTAGATATTTTTTAATAAACGATTTGAATCTAGTTTTTTTGCATTCAATATTAAAAAAATGCCTTTTTTTTTAATTGCATATCAAATCAAACCCTATAGATGCTTCTTATTCATTTTCTCAATAAATATATCTTTTAATAAATTTTGTAAAAAAATTATAATGAGAGTAACTCATAGAACGTTAAGTGCTGTCGTTTTTTCGATGTATTGAGCTTATCTCAGATATTATTCATATAAATTATTAAACTGAATTGTGCAATAATAATCAGCAGAGTTTTATTTTATTGAAAAACTTGTATTGTGCAATAAAAATCAGCAGAATTTTATTTTTGAAAGAATATAGTCGTCTGATATAAATTATAATTAAATAGTCCGCATAAAAATATATTTATTAATTGATGAAATATTTAAAAAAATGTTTTTTTATGTCAGATATTTAATAAACATTCTTAGA
>JAGXCT010032751.1:0-10290 GCA_022495035.1 Philopotamus ludificatus
TTTTAAAGATGGCGCATCGAAAAAACGACATTACTTATGGGTACCCCTAATATATGAGAGCGTCCATTACCGTGGTGAAGAATTATTACCTTTCCAGTTAATGACAGTAAACTGCAGTATCTCTTTCACTTGGTTTTAATAATTCGTAGTGAATTATTCCTCTCACATCCCATCAAGTACTTTTCGTAGTCTTCAACCAGCTTTAAGGGTTTGATTCGGAGAAAGACATTGCCGTTTTCGTTGTTATCATAAACGATTAATTTTTCATCTCTGTCTTTTTTCCAACAACAGAGAACTCCACCTGTTTCCTTGCTCTACCAGATTTAGGTGCATCATTAAGATTTTTACTTTACAATTGAAACCTAAATTAACATCTACGTAATACAAACTTCACCATAAATTTATTTAATTTTATTTTATTTAACTTTAGTGACTTTGCTAACATTCAAGCCCTGGTCGAAAAAAAGTACCATATTATTTATTACTCATAAATAATGCTAAACAATAGTTCTGGACTAAAACTACACGCAAACATTAGGTTATTAATACGTGATTTCTTTCGGGTCCCTCTTAAATATTGTGTCTTAGATTTTTCTCCTGTTTTTTTATTTTTTAATAAGTTTTGACTGTCTAAAATTGTATTGCCTTCGTTTTAACTGATTATTAAGTGCTTCAGGCCAGCAATTTGAACATTTTATCTTCATCGAAAAAACATATCGACTCATGGGTGAGACGCTAGCGTGTGGAGTAAATAAACATGCGACTCTCCGGTGAAACTTTTTTAATAATTAAAAAATGTTGAAATTAATTTAGTTAAGATGTTCTTGATTAATTGATAAAATTACTCGTCATAAAATTGATATTTGCGATTATTGAAATCATAACTAGTGTTATGGCTTGTAGATAACTTGCATATTATTTCGATAATATAAGTTAACCGCGACTGAGCTACGTTAGTAGTCGGATAGGTGCCCGAAGAAAACTATGAATATGTATGTGGAAGAGACCCATTATCGCCATAGCTTAGAATTAATTATTTTAATGCCACTTATCATTCGTTAAATAAATAATAGAAGTTTCAATCCAACTGAAATAATATTAAAACTGGGGGAATGACACTGGGGGAATGTTAGTGTAAGAGACTCACTCCACTTGCATCTTCAGAATCTTTACATGGCTAAATGATGCTTTGGCATCTTTCTGTTATGCTATCCATCCATCGTAGTCAAATAAATAATAAGATATAACTCTTATTTTCTTACAAATCTTGAAGAATATTTCGCTAATAGAACTAATAGAAATATTCGAATATTTAACTTTTGCTGAAAGAGGCGGATTAGGGCTTATTTTCAAGGGATATAGTATCTACCCTTTAATTTAAAATCTATCCCAATAGCATCTTAGTATCACAATGCTTGACTCTATTCTCTATTCCCAAAATCTATTCTCAACCATCCTTATCAAAAATTAAAAAAAAAATAAAAATAATCAGACTCACCGTTTAAACGCATTTCTGGTTAACTTATTTTATTCGCTTTCCTTTAAACCATATTAACAATATTTAAACTATATGTAATAACAAAATATTACATCAGATGTGATCTTAGATCTTAAAGAAAAATACCTAGCCTCACGTCCTTGGATACATAGACCAAGAAAGAAAGTGTATCCGTAACTATACGAAGTTTGTGACTCTATATTGTAAGAAACTAATCATAGTACAAACACTAAATGTAGTATATAAAAATGCGGAAAAAAAACACTGATTAATATAAATACTATTAACCGTTGGGGTCTATATGGGACCCCAAGTTTTTCTCGAGTAATATAATTCCTACATGTCCCAAACTTTTTGTATTTGCCTAAAAAAGTCATAAAATAATAAATATAAATAATCATTGACCTTTATTGTTACAGTAAAAAATAAACAAAAGAATATTTGCCTTTTTTTTCGGTCCGTGCCGGATGCGAGCGAGAAAAACATCGCGCATGTGCAAGTCCCAGTTTAGTCGAGCCTCATAATGATTAGTACAAATATATATAGCATATCATGAATAACTATTTTTATTCTTACAACAAATGCCAAGGTATTGTCGAAGAATTCATCAATATCTTGACTTGAAATGTTTGGGGTATATTTTCATACATTCATTTTATATTAAATAGACCCCATCGGCCAACGTCGTTGGTTTCGAGCCGGTTAAAAAAACGGCGAAAGATATAAGTTGGAAAAAAATGTAATTACGCCTAGGGTGCAATGAGACTATGAACGCATGAACGCATGCTGTCCGCGGGCCGGGGGTTGCGTACCCCTGCTCTATAGCACATTTTTCGGTAATTCTACTGCATGAAAAACAACTGTCACAGATTTTAATCAATTAATTCTTGAGTCATTCCTTAATATATTTAGTACATTAAAGTTATGCTTGTTAAGATTATTATTTAATCTATTCTGATATATGCAATAAAATTGTCTTCAGGGCGCTGAAAGCTAGCTGAATCATCACTCTTAGTCGTATCATACTCTATGATTTTAACATTTTTGTGCAAATTCCAATTTTGGCACGTCGTACATTCTCCACAAACGATCGAACTTCCGCGTACACAGTGCAATAAATCTCGACTCTTCGAAGATTTAAGCACCCGTAGAACTCTGTCACTTTATTCGATTGCAATTTAATGTCGGATTTTTATTATTTATCTTCCTTGGCAACAGGATCGCCGCTCCGGTTACACTCCAGCTGACGATCGGCCGCTCCACACAAGCAGATGGACGCTTCGTTGACAATCGCCAATTTCACAAAGCGTCCTTATCTATTGAATAATTAACCGCAGTACGATTTAATGCGCTAGCTGCACAATCAACGCCACGACATTGTGTTTTTCGGTGTCGTTTTTCGCAAGGGCTTGCACGTTTTATCGCCAATTTGTAATTTGCCTCTTATCGTACGTTTTTCGTCAGACCGAAGAGACGATGAAACTCAACACTGCGTCTAGAAGTGTGCTATTCGTGACCCATATTTCCGTTTGTCGCAAATCGCGTTTCAATTATGTAAATTCGGCGAAATTGGCGTCCTGCGCGAAACTCCAATTTGCAACGGCGTCGACATGGGAAACGTGTCACCTGTTGTCTTGTATTTTTATTATACGATGACATTTTGCGAGGCGATTTGCATGTTTGCTCCGTGTTTATTGCCAGATTTTCCATATAAGCCTCCAGATTTAACGAGCTGGAAAATGTCATTAACGCTCGTTCGAACTGTTCCAGACGCAACGTAATGGCGTTGTGCCACCGGTTTTTAAATGCGAAACCACGTACGTATGCGGAGTTCCGGAACTCTGCGAATTTATTGGACCTCGTGTTTTATGGCTGCCTCTAAAAATATATATTTTAGTAAGTTAAACTTGATGCAACACGCAACAAAAATCAACGCAGTGTGATGCAATGCATCGACCGCTGAATGTTGCAACTGATTTGGTTACACCATTATTTAAGGAAACAGGTTCAATAGATGATGGTTACAGAACACGAGAGGAAAATACCTCATATTCGCTTCTGTTGCCAAGGACGCGATGTTTTTTCTCGCTCGTATCCGGTACGATGTGCCGAGTACGAGTGAAACGTGCGATTGATGCTTACGGCGAAAGCTTAGTCATATTGATTAATTAAACAATAAAAAATATCGACCAAATTATTTTTGATGAGGAATTCGTCAATTTCTTGACTTGAAATGCTTGGGGTCTCTGATAGACCCCTTCGGATGACGCGGATGTTTTAGAGCTGCCGTGACGTCTTTCTTGATCTATTGTCTTAAAATACAGTCTCGTGACACATTTCATCCCGATTTATTGTTTTTGTACACATATGTATCTATTCATTTGACTACAATGGATGGATGGCATAACAGAAAGATTCTAAAGCTCCATTTGCCCATATAAAGATTCTAAAGATGCAAGAGTCTTTCACAATAATATTCGCGTCAGTGTCAAACCACGACACTGGTTATTTTTTAATATTATTTTAATTTATATTATTTATTCAACGGAGGATAACCTAAAACATCCGGAGGTAGTGGGTATATTCCTCTTACATACTCCCTGGCCAGTGTCATAAAGAATTCCCTGAATTCATAGATTTCGGCGGACACCTATCCGACTACTTACTTAGTTCAGTCGCGATTAAATTACATCCACATCACAAGCCAAAACACATATTATATATTTAGAGAAAATACAGAGACGTAGAGTGCCTACGCCAGAAAATGGACCAGGCACGTGAAGAAGAAGAAATTCATGGATCGGCCATATGAAAATTTTTCAGCAGAATCGCAGGCACATTCTGAAACTCAATTCAAGATCAGTGGATCACGACTTCTTGAAGTCCTGCTCTCCTTCAACATAGTTTTTATCCACAACCAAAAAAATATACGAAACTGATTCTCTTGATTATTTTTCTTCTTCGAGTGCCTTGTCTATTTTCAGGCGTAGGAGATCTACATGTTTTTGTTTTTTCTTCAGATAATTGTAGATTTTAGGCAAGCTCTAACAATTTTGGAGCTCCCAATCTGGTCTAGTTGCGAATGATGCGAAGCCATGGCAGCTTCTTACTTCCTTACCACCGTTTACCCTCCACTTTTTCTTCTATGATGGTCGAGAGATGACGATACTTTGGTCCACGTAAGATGTGTCAAAAATACTCAATTTTACGGGTTTCGATGCTGTCCAGAAAACCCCTCTCCCTTTGAAGAAGTTGAAAAACGGTTGTATGCTTAACGTTTTACGTCCATGGAATGTTTCAGATTATTCAGTAACACCATATTTCAATCGCTTCCAGCCGTAATTGGTAGATGATTGGAACCAGCACCATCAACTCTTACTATGGACCAGATCACAACATACCATGGAAAAATAGACTTTCCGCATTTATCGTCATTTTTTCGTTGGAAAATCTCTTTAAAAACGATAGATCGGGGTTCAACTGTATGTGATTCAATATTTGGGTCATTTCGTGTATATCCGGCTTTATAAATTGTAATTTATGGTCGAGAGGTGACATTCCTTTTTCATAATTAATTGTCGTGTAATGTTGGAAAATTTTTACCGTCGCTGTGCAAATATGCACGTATTGTTCCCGTCTCGCCGTAGCGCCTGTCCGAGGGGGCGGGTGGGGTGGTCGCAGCCGGGGGATGGGGGTTCGTTGGACCCAGACTCCCCGTCGTTTGGCTTCAGACATGCGGGCTCCACTGGTGCCATACTTTATGTGGCACCTCCTCAGGAGTCTCGCGAGAAAGCCTCCACAAGAGGAAAACCAATATCGATTTCCATCAAGAGCAAACACGTGACGGCGCGCTCTTTCCTTCTTCGGCTCTTCGTGTGCTAAAAAAATGCTGAAAGCTCACTGTTCGTATTTGTAGTGTAGAATAAACATCGCGGCGTAGACTTTCCGATAGCGGAATATGAAATTCGGATATCTGAACATGTCAATATATGTGAGGGAGAAAGAAACATATAGAATACTTAATCTACTTCCTGGTTCATATCTCCTTTTATCTATCAATTTTGCATATTTAGCAGTCCTCTGAGTTTTATCTGACGTTTATCTGACGTTTAGGTCCAGGTTTCCCAACATAGACCCCCTGGGGGTCTATGAAAGTTTTAAAAAAATAGTACAATTTTCAATATTTTTTTTTTGTAATTTGATATTCTATGGCTGATGCGTGCATAGAGATCTTGGAGTCGCCCAATCTGCATCAGCGCTGTAGATTGGAGACACAAAAAACAAGGGGGTCTATTAAGAAAATTATTTCGTTAATGTATTATGTAGGGAATAGTTTTGGAACCCCTAATCTAGCTAGTCAGTAAACTCAGTTCACTATTGCGATCACTTTGACCATTGATCCCTTTTCTTGGATTAACTTAGAATGGTTTTAAAATCTAGAAAAACGTTGACATCACAACCACTACCAAAATACGTCTCATCACTTAACTATTGTATTAATGAATGCCTTTGTGATTTTGTGCTTGAACGTGATCTTTCTAGTCCCGTGGATGCCAAGGGATAGTGAAATAGTTAAGCCTTAAAATTAGAGAAGCCCTAAACAAAAAAATTATGATAAGAATTTTATGTCTAGAACTAACTGATGGTAGCATTGGGAAAGTTCTTGCATTGTATCGTCTTTCTATGCCGCTGAATCAATGGAGAATTGGATAAGGATCGTCTGTTTAAAATCTCATATTTATCCCTCTTAAACAGGAAAGAAATATATATAGATTTAGTATGCTTTAAGCATTTATCGAAAATAATGGAATGATTCAATTGAAAATCCCAGACATGCTTGTAATCCTGATCTCTTTCTAATGATCTTATGGCTCTTTAGTTCCCTCAATCATCCTGTGACGTAACAAAAATATTTTTTATGACCACGTATTTGTTTTTTCGGAGTATACGCTGGGCGATTAAATATGTATGATGTCAGACAGCTCTCTTAGCGGTTAAAAAATGCCGTCTATGTTAATATAATTATATTATAGACACAGATTTATCTGATACCTACCTACTCAGTCGTATCTTATTGTAAAACATTTTCATAGTGATGGCGCGCCGTCCATATGGTCAGATTGTGCGGTGCACACAGGCGCCGGATAATTACGGGCGCACAGAAAAGAAATACATTAAAATAAATTACATTCCTTAAAATCGACATGAAATAATATATAACAATATAATAGGCGAAGCTTTGCACATAAGCGCCGAAATACTGAGTGATGGAATATGACAAAACGACAAAATGCGTAGAAAAGCAATGAAAAATTTCATCTCGATGATATCTCATGATTTTATTCCAGTTCTTCAGCAATTCTGTTTTTCGAAGAGCTGCTACCATTTAACCGTCTGTTTTAGGATGGATTTGTAAAATATCTTCCTCTTCTTCTGTTGTCCTCTGCGTTTTCGACCATAACTAGCTTCTCTGCGTTGTTCTCTTTAATTGTCCGAATTAAAAAAATAAATTAGTAATAAAAATAATACGTGGCATCCAGCATATAATACATAAAATATAGATAGCATGAATATTTATGCAAGTTTATATGTTAATTTGAAAAAAAATCTGTATTGAAAATCGTGAAAAAATGCGCGACGTGAAGAATCTCATGAATTTTTATCGACAATACCGGGGGATAATCCGTATTTTCTATGGAAAACTCTGAATATTTTATATGAAACCTCAATAATAATAATAAAAAAGAACGACATTATTTACGACCAACAATCCATAGATATGTCTTTCATTGTAAAATTTTAATAATGTCGGCGATTGGGCGCGTTTTCCATACGTTATCGCTCGTAAATCTTGTATTTGATGTATTTTTAATAGGATTGGCAAACAAAAATCGTTCGATATCGATAACGATCGCTGAACCAATATTTGTATCGCATAGGATTTATTGGCGGAATTTTCGTGGTAAATATTTGTAAAATACATGTTCAAAAAATTAATAACGTCCGTATTGTTATTCAAATTGGCAAATTTATGGAGATAGTTTGCGAAGTCGCCGGTGCCGTTGTGCTTACGACCTATTTCGAGTTATCCGCATAGTGGCCGAACACGTGAATGCGGTACACGTAGTCCCTGGCGGCCTTTGTTACGTACGGAAACTGGTGGAGGTCGTCGCGAGATGACCGTAAATGTATTGCAGCCCCGAAACGTTGCATGTTTGTGGCATGCGGCAACGCTTTTTTCGCCAGTGGTGTCCAATCGTGTTAAGGCCGAGGCCGCTATCTATCGCGCCAACTCTGCTTTTAATTAATTATCATAAAATCAGGAGCTTTTACACCTTTTTTATTTAATTAAAATTAATCCACATTTTTTTCCCCAATTGGCGCCTGTGTGCACCGCACAATCTGGCCATATGAACGGCGCGCCTCTTGATATACCGATCGCAGCTGTCGTCAGAGTGGCCAGACTCCGGTAAGCTGGTCAGTTGCTGAAAAGGTTTATGTTTAATAAGCCTTTCTGTCTTCGGAAGAAAGGAGGAACAAGGCTGAGGCGGTTGGACTGTATACAGAGGGATACTGCCTCATAGAAACTTACCGGAAGATGGAGCAACGTACTGGCAAACCAGAAAAAATGGAGATGATGATTACTTAAAATGCAGATAATATTCAGATGGTTCGACAAAGTGGCAGAGTTTATTATAAGTAAAAAGATAAGCTGAAAGTATAAAAAAAATACGAATGAAAAGCATTTCTGTAGTTCTCAGAATTCAGTGAAAATTTATTTATTTATTTGACTACGATGGATGGATGGAATAACAGAAAGATTCCAAAACGCTATTTAACCATATAAAAATTCGAAAGATGCAAGAAGAATAATAATCACACATATTTCCCCCAGTGCCAAATCACGACACTGGTTAATTTTTAATATTATTTCTGTTGGATTGAAACTTAATACGCGTGAAAAATAAATAATTCCCGGACCGGCCATATGAAAAATTTCTAGGAGAATCGCTGGTTTATAATAAAATAATATACAGTCAGCCCTCCTATAGCGAAGAAATTGGGCTAACGTTATAGAAAATCCGCGTTATAGAAACCAAAGGCACTCATACAAAATTTTAGAATAGGGCTTTTAATTTTTTGTTGTAAATTAAACGAAATCAATATTGATCATTTTTTCATTCTCATATTTTAGACCTTGTTCTACTTTTTTCCCAATCAAAACGCATTGACACTTTGACCTCATACATTTACGTTCTATGAGGGACGGTCGAACTTGTTATAGAAAACCGCGGTATAGCATGAAGTGTTATAGGAGGGTTTACTGTGCATCACAAAAATACGTAAAATATTTTATAATTTATCCGAAAAAATAATTGATTGAAATAAAAAAAAAGCATACAAATTGTAGGAATGCAAAGGACTATATTCCCTGGCTTGTGAGTTTGGTTGATCAGTAATGGTTTCATAATTCGATCACCAGTTGCATTACTGCTAAATAATATCGTCACTCGATCTTTTGCTGTCTTGAAGCCACTAACAATTTTTTAAGTGGTTTTAAGATAAATATTACCTGCTGGATATTTTCTTCCAGTATAGCCCAGTTCCATTGGCGTTAAATACTTGGTCAGATGTATTTAAATTTTCTTCCCTTATTCCCTTAAATGTTGGTAATTTTTTTTCATCAGATTTTTATTAAGATTATAAAAAGTACGTTTGAATTATTTAGATTAGAGTCGGATTTATAATGATTTATTAAATAATTTATAGTGTTAGTATTTCTGTCTTCAAATAAAAGGTTGACAACCACTGAATAAAATATACCACCAACGGAGACCGACATTATTTTTAAATATTTAATCATTTGAGATCGTAACGAATCCGTTATATTTTTAAATCATTTCTTGAAAAAGGGACCAAACTCGTTTTTTTCCAAAAATGCTTCAAAAAGTCTAGATTTTCTTTACCAAAATGTCTTACATATAATGATTTAGCTCTATACAGCTTCTTGGACATCCTGTATATATAATATATGATATACAAAATTAACTATTATGAACACAGTTTAAAAATAAATGTGTTTTTAACAATAACGCAATAAATCGATCAGTTCTATCAGATTATAAACAATCATACGATATTTAACGATAACGATCTATGGATCGTTTTATCAATAAGTTGAATAATATTTTTTTAACTACGAATTTTCATTGGAATCATGTAGCAATACTCTATTTTATTTAGAATATCTTCACGTAATATGTTCACGCGGATTAGTTTGTTTTTCAGCATTATATACGATATATAAGTTTCTCGAGGAACAAACACAAAGCTTCCGATAGAATTAACCTACATAGATACTTATAGATACTATAGCATGATTGCGCATCTTGGCGGGATATTTTCTTATTTTTTTCATCCAAAACATGTCATAAGTAATTTCGTTTTTTCTTGAATAACTCTTAATATAAATCTTGCACGTCACAAACTTTTTGTATTAGTCTAAAAAAATATATAAATATTATAAATAATTATTGTCGAATTGCAATTACGAATAAAAAAAACTACAATACTGCGATGTTTTTTTTCGCTCGCATCCGGTACGATGCCGAGTGCGAGTGAAACGTGCGAATTACACGTGATCCGAGGGCTCAGTCTGGGGCGAGACCCCGCCCCATAAATAACTATTTTTATTATTACAGTGGCCTTATAACCCTGGGTCTTTGCCACCTAGAGGACACCTCCGTCTCAGTCATTATGTCATGACTGTAGACAGACGTTCTCCAGGTTAT
>JAGXCT010032752.1:0-30380 GCA_022495035.1 Philopotamus ludificatus
CTCAGCGAGTGAGAGCCTTGTGACTGGCAAATGATGATGATGATGATATATTAATTATTAAAGTGCATATCATCTATTTCAAAAACATCTAAAAAATCGCAATCAAGTTAATATATTTTTCATTTTTGAAAAAATTTTTGCGTATATATTTGATTAATCAAAACTTTAACTTTGACTGGATTTTTAAATTAATTAAAAGAGAAAATATATGCATTAATAACTACCATATAGCCTATTCTATCTATGTTTATTAATATATATATATATATAGAAATTAGGTTTATATATTCTTCATTTTAAACAAAGTCTTAATTTTTTTAGTTCAGAATAATAATAAACTTTTTTTATATATCATGAAATATTGTATTTTTTGTCATTAATATTGTATTATTTATAAAAATATTGTTTTTTTTAAACACATAACGCTTGTAATTTAATATACAGAATAATATGGCATAACTGTAAAATTGTAATAGTTATTATTTTGAAATATTTTTTATAATATTAATAAAAAATATTTTTTTTAAAAATTATTATATGTCATTGAAGAATATTTATTTATTACATGCCTCATAATTTGGATTTTTTAACTAATCAGTACGTTTCACTCGCACTTGTCACGTCGTACTGGATGCGAGCGAGAAAAAACATCGCCCCCGTGGCAACAGAAGCAAATATAGTTGTTTTTATTTTTTTTCGCAGTTGCATTTTTTTTTCTTTAAACGTATAGACAAATACAAAAAGTTGATGACTTGTTGGATTTATATTAATATAATTATTCGAGGAAAACTTGGGGTACCCAATTAACCCCCTTGACACGGCTAAGTAATGCAGTTTGAATGGGCTGATCATGTAATTCCCTTAATTCTCCTTGACATAGACTATAGGCTCCCTAAAAGTCGTAATCGATCTCTGAGGCTCCATTGTTCTACTCCGTAGTGACTTAGTTATAACGGCTCTATGTAAAATAATTTATTTATTTCCGATATCCCTAATAATAATATAACTATAGAAAATAGCTTCGAATATTTCGTCTTAGATTGATTATAATAAAGCAAATAAATATCGTTCTAAATAAATAAGGAAATTTTGGAATATCTTATTTGTTATCTACTAATACTTATACTTTGTATTGGGATAAGGAAATATTTTTTTTAGAAACGATATTTAAATAATATTTGCATGTATTATATATTAATCATATAAATTATCCTCCATTGAATTCATAGCTAGCCAAATAATAATCAATATTTTATTTAAAAAAAATGTTTTGCTCAAATATTTAAATGTAAGGATGCAATGTATATTTCCATTATATCTATTTGCCATTGAACAACCTTCTGAATATTTTTAAAATTATCTATATGTATACATCAGCGCTTGGCAACCATTGTGCGATGGGAAAAACATATATAATCCATAATAAACAGCACTCAAGTACATAATCCAATGGCTCATCGGGAAACATAAAAACGTGATAAAGGGACAAATAAAATACAAAAAAGCTGTAATTCTATTCAATTGTTTCATCATTAATTTATATATATATAATTAAACACTATATTTAAATATTAATTAACACAAAGTATCTGAATCTAACACGTTAATTATACCCACGTTCAAGAGCGAGGGTATCTGTCTCGGATAAGAGTAATTTGGTAGATTGCCGATACTCACTAATTGTGTCAGCCAACAAAGTTAATTAGCAATTGGCATTCGGAATTTTACCCCTTTGACCCTTTATCGTGTCGATCACACATCACACGCGTGATCAATGATCGGTCACGGCCAAAGGTCGAAAGCAGGATCATCTCTTTGATGTCCGAATGATCTCTTAACACTATGCATAGGCAGGCAATCGATCGGTATCCGAAGATAAGCAACGCGAGATGCAATGTCAACGGACAATAAACGGATTTAATTATGGCATTGTTGAATTTTATCTCATGATTATTCTCACGGATACTAATAATATAAATTAAAAAATATTACCAATGCATTATACGCCCTGAATCCATAATATTTTTTATCGTGGCTGAGTTTTTACATATGCTAATTATTTTGATGCAAATTTATCGGTTATAGCTGAAAAAATTTGATTTTTTTTTCAACCAAGGTGACATTTATTACTTTGTTAATACAATTATCAATGCGCATGTTTTGTTATGTATATATATATTTTTTATAATATGATTTTGTTAAATCTTGCTTCAATTTGTAACGCGAATAGATCTTTAAGTTCTGAGAATTAAGGAAAGATTTTTATAATAACACCATTCATTAATCAAGAAGCATGTCTACAAACATACACGTTGTGTTGATTGTTTGCATTCTTCTTTCTTTGATGTGGAGAAATATGTGCATACATATTGACAGGTGCGGTGGATTTTCTCGGTATGATGCAAGTCTTCAAAATGCCGCTCCATATTTTATTTCTTTAAAATAACCATCTAATTTCGTGGAATATTTCTATACTGATATTATAGTTCGAATTTTTAAATAGTATCGTAAAATGATCGTTAGTTACGGTGTTTTGAAGATGAAATAAAAATTATCTCCGCCAGATAAAGGAATAATTAATAATAGTTTGATGAAAAATCTTATGTTAAAAATATTCTATAAAACTACAGTTTGTCCTCGACTTACGACCGAGATACGTTCCTGGACTTTGGTCGTAATTCGAATTCGTCGTAAGTCGAATTTCATACAAATTCTTTCGTCATCTATACTTATATAAGTACATATGTACAATCCATTGGCTCATCAACAGTAGTGGAAGAAGAAGCAGTAGTAGTCTTTTTAAAAAACATATCCAATTTTAGTTGAGTTGTTTGTTGTTTTTTTTTTCCTGTATATTTCTTTGTAGCAAGCAAGATCTTCCTGAATACGGCGGTTTTATATAAAAAAATCTTTCGTTATCGAATCCATTTTGCAATTTTTTGCATTAGCGAGTCATTTTGAAGAACGCTGCTTCATTTCTTTCAATACAATTTTTTGGAGATTCAAGACCATTTCTTTTTTTTAGTCTCTTCTAACTTCCAGCCCTTTGATTTTCGATGCATAATAATTCTTCATTCGACGATCTTCAAATCATTTTCTATAAGTTGGTCTATGTCTTCACGATCAATCAAGTTATCAAGTATCAAGTTTCTTGCAATGCTCTACAATGAGATTTGTAGTGTGTTCAATTTCATTTTCTTTTTCAAATTGCGGCTGAGCTATGTTTTCAGAACGTTTAGTAAGCTTTTCCCATATTCTATACATGCACGATGATGTGACCTCTTGCCATTCCCTTCCAATATTTTTATTTGCTTAAAGAATGTTATTAATATAATTCTTCCAAAACTCTTTTGTATTTTTTACCTCGTCAAGCCTTCTGTGCTTAGGTGGAAATGTGGATTTTTAAATAATAATGGAAACTTAAATGTGGCAATAGCTCCTGGTCCATAGGTTGCAAAATACTGGTGATATTAGGGAGTAAATACGCGATTTTAACATTAGGATGTAAATTTTCGATATGCAGTGGATGTCCTGGTGCATTGTCTAGTATTAAAAGTATATTGAATGGAATTCCTTTCTGGTTACAATATTTTTTTACTAGTGGAATAAATAAATTCAAAAACCAGTCTTCAAAAATAAATTGTGTCGTCCACCCTTTTTTGTTTGAGCGGTAATATAGTGGTAACATATCGATATTGATTCCATTAAGGGCTCTTGGATTTTTAGAGTGATAAATCATTAATGGTTTCAATTTATATCCAGCAATATTGCCACCCAATAAAAGTGTAAAACGATCCTTAAATGCCTTAAAGCCTGGCATACTTTTTTCTTCCTTATTAATGTAGGTACGCTGAGGCATTTTCTACCAAAAGAGCGCGGTTTCGTCAACATTAAAATGTTCCTTGACGTATTCTTCTTTCTAATCTGTGTGTCAAATATTTCGATAAAATCTTCCAGCAGCCTTGTAATCGGCACTGGCTGCCTCTCATATTTTCACATTTTGATAATTCGCGTTTTTTATTCTCATAAAATAGCCATTACTGGCAGTAAATGTTTGCTGGTAGTTAGTTCGCTCCTTTAATTTTAGGTTTTCAAAAAGGCTCAGCGCCTTTGTCTTTATGGTCACAAGGCTAAGGGTGATTCGTTTTTTATCAAATCTTCCGTCCAAATCACCAATAGTTTTTCCATTTCGTAAATGGGTCCAAGTTTTTTTTTTGTTATTATTGTAGATTTTATGGATATTGCTCCTTTAACAGCTTCACTGATACTTTATTTTATTCTTTAAAATTGTAGAGATCGTTGAATGTGAATGTGTAGATCGCGAGCTATGTCCTTCACTCTTTTACCACTCTCATATTGTTTAATTATTTTAAGTTTTATTTCTAAATCTATTGCACTTCTCTTTTTTTGTCACATCTACTCCGTTTGCCAGTCACTATGGGCACGATTTATTCACAATGAATCAGGGTCGACAAAGGCAAATTTTAAAAAAAATCTATTTTTTTTTTGGTCGTAAGTGCGAATTGTCGTAAGTAGAACCGTCGTAAGTCGAGGACTACCTGTATTATAAATTTTCTGGAGCTCTTATTATATATATATAACCTTCGAAAATAAAAATTACAAAAATGAGCTACGCGGCGAGAATTTTTTTACGACCCTCCTATAGCGTACACTTCTATAGCGTTCATTTTACGAAACGCAATATTTTCAAGGTCAAATTACAATTTTTGTAAATATATTATTAATGTGCATTTTACATATGTACGCGCACTTACAATTTTGTCAGTAGCTGTTTGCAGTATTTTGTCAGTAGCTGTTTATCTCGCTAGGCGTGTTCTGTTTTTTTTTGGTGAATCGCCGTCGAAAAACGTTCCAGGGATTTTCATCACAATACAGTAAGAACATATTTTTCTAATTGTATAGTCGTGCAACAAATTATGATGAAGTAAATCGATGCATACGATTTTTAAGGCATTAGGTATTTATGTGTTAATATGTAAATACGTGTATATCTATTAATCTTAATAATAATATTATCTAAGAAATAATAACCTAATAAGGCATCTGTAATAATTATTCCCGTAAACGTCGATTTCTTTGATTTGTAATTTAACAGTTTGTGGGTTTTTCACAAATTTTAGAACGTTAATATTAATGATATAAGCGAAGGAAGCATGGAAATTAATTTTCATGAATATTTAAGTTCAGAACGATTAAATAAAGGATTACAATTGTTTAAAGAATTAGAAACATGTTTTGTTCAATACGATTGTTCAACAGAGCGATTAGCCGAATTAAAAAAAACAACTAGAAAATAATCCAATTATTAATCAAAGTGATGAAGAAATTGAGCAACTGGTATTAAAAAGTCTCGTTGGAACGTGATATTAGATGACTCATTGATGAGGGGATGAAGGTTTCATATTTTATATTTATGTTTTTGCTTCAAATCGCAAAATACAATTTAAAAAAACCTAACCCTAAATTTTGTATGGGTCCCTAACTTTCTATAGCGTTTTTTTCTATAACACTGTCCCTATCGTAACGCTATAGAAGAGTTGACTGTATATAAGTATCGTAATTAATTGCTTTGTTATATGATATTATAAAATCTCATGTAAGAAATCTATAGTCGATACTTTACAATGAAAATGTCTACGTAATCAGCCAAGTGTTTTAGTAGACAGATAGTTTTGACTACCAGTGAGTTTCCGAGAGCACGAAGACAGAGTTCATAATTCTTGAAGCACTATTACATACTTTGTATAAATGTAAATTAAATCTAAATTTGGAGTCGAACAGAATTCCCAGATGGGTGTAATTAAAGGTTAGAAATTCTTAAAATAAGTGGAAAAAAATGTAATTAAATAACATAGGTAATTTAAAAATCATTATTAATATTACTAATCATTAAATAAATTATTTATATAAATATTAATGACACACTTGACGTTGTAAATTTGTAATTTAGGTACTAACAATGAGTAATAGCATTACAAAAATTCTAAAAAGTCACTCACGCATATAAAGGTTCGATTAAACATTTTGAAGATGCGAGAGTGGTGAGTTTGTTTAAGTCATCCCCTGGCCATTGCACATAAAAGTACCTAAATTTCATAGATTTCGCCAGAAGCTTAACCTATTCGAGTACTAACCTAACTCAGTGCCGGTTAACTTACAATATTATAACATGAGCTACTCAGCGAGAAAATGCTGGCGTTTAATCGAAAGCTGATAATTTCATATATGAAAATTTGAATAATCTATGTTGTCATATTGTTTTTTTTTTTATTAAAAATGCAATATTCTCTTTTCATTAATGATTGGCAGATTGAAATACGCGGCAATGTTGACTTCTGACAATTTATGCAGTTTTTTTTCCACAAGTTGACACATTTCTTAATTCTTTTAAATGCCTGTAAACTGATGCAGGAGGCATATTGAATACTTTTGCTAGTACAGCTACTCTAATATCGTCATTTTCAATCACTGTAGGCCTTCCAGATCTTGGTATACCTTCAATTTCAAAATTTCCGGAATCAAATTTTCTTTGTTTAACCCCTTGTGTGATTTGCCCGAATACAACTCGGGTAGGTATTTTGCTGACACAGTGATTTGCCCGAACTGGATTCGGGCACATCGTACACAAACTTTTTATAGTGATTTGCCCGAATCCAGCTCGGGTCATTCCCCCACCAGTCTGCTTAATCAAGTAAATGAAGTGGAAATGTAAATCAAAAGCATACGAGAAGACGTTAATAAATAAAAAATGAAATGTATTGCGCTAAATCGCGAAATTTAATGGCGTTGGCTGTACATGAGAAAGCAGAAGAATTAATTAACTTATATAAACGTATATATGAATTTAATCCTAATAAGAAGAAATTTAAGAAATATATAATGCACTTCCAATAATTTATTGAAAATGGATATTTTTTGGCAAAATCTTAGCAGATATAAAGGAAGTAGAGGAAACCCTTAATTTTAATGTTATTATGAAAAATTTGAGCACTAATATTTTTTCCTTAAAAATAGCCAGTGATGATGCAATAACTGTTTGGCTCCCTTAGTTCCAATTCACCTGTTAATATGATTAAATGCATAATTTTAATTAAAAACATCTTAGAAAGTGAAAGATAATTAATTACAACAAATATATAAATGTTCTTAAATAATTTATTGCAAAGTTATCCTGAGAGAATTGATAGATTTGATCAGATTGCTGGACAAAATAGAGTCATAAATAGTGTTAGAACAGTTTTTATAAGGTTTTTCCTTCATTTCACATTAAAAATATATTTTCCATCGTAATAAACTCGTCTAGAATTTTTGCAAAACGACTTTCGATTGATGTGTTCATCATTTTCGAAGAAAAATGATTTTATCTAAATATTTCCTCGATTTAACAAAAGGACCAAATACTTGTCACGCATTTTTATTATTTAATCATTATTATAAATAAATAATTAAAAAAACATAACACATTTTTTTTTAAATAATATTAAAACCGAACTTTCCCTATAATGTGTATAAGGGGAAATAATGTACATACATTCGATTTTTATAGATTATTTATAAATTAAATAACAGCAATAGAGCAAATGAAAACATTTTAAATTAAATCTGAACATAATATATCATATTGTTATTGCCATCTATGAATTAAAAATAAAATATAATCATATTTTTATTAAATAAACAAACCAATGACAATGGCATCTACCGCAATATATAAAATGTTATTGAATTCATCCAAGATTTAAGCCATTTTAATGTTAATATTACAAGATGTCGTTGGCCGCACTTTACCGATACTAAATTAAATGAATAAAAAAATGTATTTAATTATAATTTTCACTTTTATTATTTTTCTATATTTACAATAAAATACAACTATTATTAATTAATGATTTAAAAAA
This sequence comes from Philopotamus ludificatus, assembly GCA_022495035.1. NCBI lineage: Eukaryota > Metazoa > Arthropoda > Insecta > Trichoptera > Philopotamidae > Philopotamus > Philopotamus ludificatus. The sequence goes on from JAGXCT010032752.1 coordinate 7,920, forward strand.
ATATATATTTGTAAAACGGAAACCAAAAATCCATTGCATCGAATGCAATTCGGCATCTCCGCATCGGCTATTTGTCTTACTCAGCTGGGACGGGACTCTAGAGGAGTGGAAATGAATAAATTTTTGCATCGCAGGAATTTCACGGAGTGGATCTCTATTTGAGACCCCATTGTGAAGAATCGTTTGTTTTTCGCACGAACGAATTGTATGTAAATCCTTATAAAGACATTTTGTCACTGGAAATAATAAATGAAACGTAAATAAGACGCACATTATCCGTTATCAATTTATTGTATCGGTTTTTTTTTCTCTGTGCTGTGGTTGAAAAGGTTATAGTACCTAAGAAAATGGGAGGGTTAGGTAACAATAAAAAAAGATATAAAATATTGTATATAAAAAGGGGGACATTAAATTTTATCTCCTATTTATACAACATAAAAACGATTGAAAGGTTGAGAATGCAATGAGATAAAAAAAAAGTATAAAAATAATGGCTGTGAAAAAAAATACGTGTGATTTTTAAGTATCGACCTTATCCAAGTTGTATGTAGATAGTATTGAATTATAGTTTTCGATACGGAAATAACTTAATGATTCGTAAATTGATACAAATGATTAAAGATCTAAATATATAAGTTTGAATCAATTAACTCCACTTTATTTCTATGCCTAATTCCATTAGATCCATTTATGGAGGATAGAATATGGTGAAATAATCAAGAGAATATTTCGGAAAGAATTTTTCGACACAAGAGAGGGATATTAAATTGGGTGATTGGTTATGAATTCATCATAAATGAGCCTAAAAACAATATATAATAATAATAATAATAGCCCAAATAAGTGTGTGAGTGTGTGTGAATGTGATTTTTTAACTATATTCTAAAAAAATCTGATTTTTGATCTGGTTTTGTTAAAGGTGAGTTCAATAAAGGTACTTCAAGGCGAAATTCAACATTAAAGATATTTAATATGAGTGAGATGTGAGTAATTCTTTAATTTGGACAAAATGTAGTCTCAAAGTTTTATCGCAGTGATCTTAAAACAGTCATCATGCAAGCAACAGCCCTATTGTAGATCCCTAACCATCTATCCATCACCATTCTTCATCTCATCCGATATGTCGCCACGTCGCTCCATCTTTCCGTCAGTCTCAAAGATGCTGTGCTCTGGCTGTATATAATCCATACAACCTCAGCCTTGGCCTTCCTTTCTTCCAAGGATAAGAAGGCTTGTTTGCAATAAGCCATTTCGGCGACCGACTGTCCCGCATCCCTAACATGCGATCAGCCCACCGGATTCTTTTACACTGATGACAGCTGTAACCGGTATATTCTTGTATAGTCGGTACAGTTCCTCATTGCGTTGGACACTCCATATATTGCTTTGTTAGAACCCAACATTCAAACCCGTACGTTAAGACCCTGTTTAAGATCCTGTAGATATTGAACTTGATCTTCCTTGAGACGAATCTCGACCGACTATTCGCCGACATGGATCCTAGAGAGTCGCCCGAGATCTGGCTACAATGTCCATGCCATTATTGGGATCAATCGTTTATGTGGAAACCGGGTAACTAAATACTCAATCTCGCGAAATTATTTGGCGCCAACTGTGTTATCTGTTTTGACTCTCTTAAAGTAAAGACATAAATACATCGAGATCAATTGTGACATTTTTTTTTTATTTTTGATGTAATATAATCATCATCATCATTTGTCAGCCACAAGGCTCTCACTCGCTGAGGGCATGGGCCCTACCAAACTCTCGCATGGTAGTTGAGGCCAAAGGAACCTGAGCCTCACACGTGACGTGAGGGCTCCCCTTTCGTGTCCTACCGCGGAGACCCGAGATGTCTTGGTATGCGGTTTTTATAAAGAGGTTTCTATCCCTTGGCCATTGCTGGCATTGGACGCGTACCTTCTACTATTGCTAGGATTTTACCCTCCTTAATGTGTCCAGGCAAGTGGGAGGGGGTTTGTCTGTGTATTAGCTTTCCTCTTCTCTAAGGCGTTATCTGCTTATAACGAGTCACGAGTGACAAGTAGCGAGCGACCACACACCCACAACTATATAGATATACACAGGCACACATATGCACATCTGCCTAAAATGAGTCTCAAGCAGCCGGTCGCAAGTGATTATTAGCCTTGTCGCGCAATAGCAATCCTTTCATCATGGGAAAGACCTTCTCAGAGAGGGGTCCCCTAGAAAGAAGGAAGAGGAGCGAAAGTATGGAGACTTGACCAATTATTGGTCAACAGATTAGGGTTTTCCTTCCCAGGGTATTCGTGACATTTTTGTTTTTGTTTTTGACGTAATATATATAATGTTTTATATGCATTTTTGAAAGTTGAAAGTAGCAATTGACAAAACTGCTTTTATCTATCGATGAGGTACGGGGAGACATTAAGGCAATTATAATACAGTAAATGGAAAGCCTAGAAATGGTTTACCAGTCTGGAAAATTAATATTTTTGCTGTCATCGTTCGTAGAAAAACCGCAGAAAAAAACTGTCCGAATCGTTTAGATGCGAACTGTAAAGCATCCACTGCCGGGAAAATATGAAGAGTAAATCATCTATACTTCTTCTTCTTCAAGTGCCTTGTCCGTTTTCGGATCCTTGGCGTTTTGTAGAAAACGGCGAGAAGGAAGCACAACAGGGACTAGAAGGGTTGTCTGCAATTTATTTTTATTACAAAGTACAACTCTTTCTAATCGAAATCTACCAAAATTTGTTGTATTATTGACAAGCCATGGCACTGTTGGATATTTTTACTAATATTTTTATTCAATCTCAGAATCTCATAATATATAGAAAATTGGGCATAAAGCCACTTACATGAAAAGAAAATTTTATTATAATCCATTCAGATAATAATTAATTAGTATTTCGTGAATTAATTTGCGACAAGACTAACAATTTCTACTGATTTTTTCTGCAATTTCCTCTAAGCCCCTCCATTGCTGATGACTGTCATTTTTTTTCAGCACGCTAACTCGTAAAGCGCCCTCAAACGCCACGCCTGCAAATTAATGTTTACACCTGAACAATTTGGCGTGAAATCGAGCCATGACGTGGAGGCGGATGATACACGCGAAAGTTTCCCGGAGATTTTCCGGGCCGGATCATTACGACACGGACCACTCATGCGTGCCGAGATACAGCCCTGGCCGAGTATTTATTTAACGGAAAACGTTCGGTGACAGCCCTGCACAAACAGGGCACGCCCCTTCCTACCGAGTTAAAAAATACCACCGAGTCAAAGATCAAACGGGAGCGAGATTAGACTATAAATTAATTATTTATTTACAGATATTTATATACAAAAATCAATCGTGTAAAATAATTAAATAACAAGGCGCTGTTGTCGATGGAGGAGTGTTAAGCATGATCCTCTAGGCTTTCGTCGAGCATACGGACAAAGGAAATGCAATCCCTAGAAGAAATTATAATTCGGGAGTTGTTAGGATTATCAAAATAACATATTAACATATTAACGCATGAGAGAAAATTTCTGTATATAATTAATGGTAAAACAACAACATAGCGCCGACTATTTGGCCCCGACAATTATAAACTTCGTATAAACATTTCCGCGCCGGAAAATTAAATAGATAAAAATATTCATTTTCACTAAAAATATATTTAAAAATGTAATATTAATTAATAAAAAAATATTCTAATGATGTGTATGTTTTTTGGGGTTTCAGTTGGCGTTATTCACATATGTCGGGGCCGACAATTCTGCGCAGATTTGATCCGCGCGGTTTTGTCGGTTCTCAATTAAATCTAAATGAGCCGGTTTAAGAAAATATTTTTTTTCAGTATTTTTAACAGTTTTAGTAAGTATATCATTTAGTAAAATTGTTGTAAGAAGACTAACGAAGGTAACAAGTTATCAAAAATATTTTTAGTGATGTTTTAAAACGTATCATTGTGTAATTGGTAGTTTAAAATAAATAAAAATGGAAATAAGGACGTCAAGGACATCGCTCGAAAAGAACGACCCCAAAAATTAGATGACGGTGTCATGAAATCTATGATCGAATCAGATTCTCGTCAAAACATCGAACGGTTATCGACCATATTGACTGTCCATGATCTACGGTCCAGGATAATGCATTTGGGATAGGCCCATAAACAAGGAATTTGGGTCCAGCATGAATTATCCCCAAAAGAGGTCGACCATTGCCGTACCATTTGTGCATTCCTGTTTTGAAATTAATCAATTTTTACCACATATTGTATCTGGAGATGAAAATGGGTCCTGTACAATAAGACCTATACGACAAAAACAATGAATTTCTTCCGGGAAAGTACCATTTCCAACCCCTCGACCAGCCTCAACAATAAAGAAGGTTCTTTTTTGTATATGATGGAGTTTTCCTGGAGATGCTTAAACTTAGAGAAATCATTACAGCGATCGTGTATTGTGAATAAATCGAACGATTGAAAGTAAACTGTCAACCTATCGTGCCGATGGGGTCTATTTGGGATCCTAAATTTTTTGATTTTCCTCGAATAACTCTTTTAATATAAATTTTACAGATCACAAGCTTTTTGTATTTGTCTAAAAAATTCTTAAGAAAAAATATTATAAATAACCATTGAACTTTATTGTCTGCAAGTACGAAAAAAAATAGAATCAACAACATTCGCGATATTTTTTCTCGCTCGCATACGGTACGATTTGACAAGTACAAGTGATACCTACTATTGTCACGTACCCCGAGAATTCTGACGGCGGCGTGTGTTTAGTCAGCGGTGGGACATCGTCATGTATGCGTGTCATGATTAATTAAAAAATGCAAAATATTGATTCTTAGAATAATTCATAAAGAATTCATCAATATCTTGACTTGAAATGCTTGGGGTCTATTTTCCATTATAATTAGACCCCCTTCGGACGACGTTGTTAATTTCAAGCCGCCGTGACGAATCGGTTAAAGAAACTATCCGAGAATTTTGCATGAAGCAACATGAGCTTGAAATTATCTAAGTTTTATTCAATCTCTTATATTCATTAGATCTAGCACCATCTGAATAAAACCTATTTTATTTCAATGGAACTTAAGTCACAGGAAAGAAAACCAACGTTGACGTGGTGAAAGCATTTATAGAAAAGCTTTTTATTAAAAACCAAAAGAGTTCTATCACAATGGAAGAGAAAACTTCTAAACACGTTGACATATTAAATACATATGTAAATTAGTATTTAATTTGTTCTTGTAAATAAATGATTTCCGCAAATTTTTGATTACTTTTCGGTCCCTCTAATTTATATATTATTCATATAAATATTAATTAACGTATTCACCCACTAATAAATTATTTGAAAATTCGTCGGCGAGTCAGAATTATTGCAAGGATTTTTAAAAAAAAATACGCAGTTTTCTCAAAAAAAAATCGTATCTTCATTAGTCATCAAGAGTATTTTTTTTTTCAAAGTTACTCCTCATCATTTCTTCTCCAACACATTTTGAAAAGCAATTATCAATATTGCGTTTAACTCCTTCCGCGATTCTGTTATTACAGGTTTTTCTATTGAAATGTCTATTGAAAAAACATTAATTTTAGACGCAAAAGGGTTAATTTGAAATGCAAAACGGTTAATTTGAAATGCAAATGGGAGAATTTTTAAGTGAAAAACTTGTATCTCCTGAATATTGACAAGACGACGTGCTTTCATATTTTTTTTCATTTTCGATAATGGGGATGAGTCGCAGTGTGTTATACCCGACGTATAAGAAGGCCAATTCATTCGCAAATGAAAAACTGCCGTGGACATCAAAACACATGAAACATTTTCATCAGCTAACAATATGACTACCAATGTCAAGTTACGTCATTAACATATATATCACAAAAAATATTAGGGATTATACATTCCACGAAATTAAAAAATCAGTATAGTTTTGGATCAAACCTTGTAGACGAAGAGCTAAATTTGTCTGAAAACGTTTGAACTGAACTAGAGAGCCGTGGATGTTAACAAGTCAAAGAGGAAGTTGTTAAACGTCAACCGCTACAAAGCGTTCTTGCGCTCAACACTTTATCAACATGTTTGTTCAATAATTAACATCGTTGTTGACAGCTACCTTCAAAGAAAATATGAAAAGTTAATCGACGGTTCTTGGGACAAAAGAAGGTCATCCGAATCGCAACCGGCGATGCATTAAAATCGAATTGTCGAGTTGAAGTGTTTCAATCATACGTCGACGTCGAATTGATGCGTCGACATCAATCGACGCGGTCGCCTTGTCACGACCCTTCCCACGTCGCCATTGTCCTCGGCCTTGTAATACGGGACCACCGAATGAAATACATTTTTCACAATCAAACGAAACGTATTATTCAACAGCACCTCATCGCGTATTGTGGGCGGCCGCCATTTGTAATTTGAAAAGTTTCAGCCGAACTTTTACGGAGCGATAAATCCGGGCTGAATGATATTTCAAGGGTGTCTCGTATACTTTGATACTCTTCTGGAACACAGGAACCTCTATTATGCTGATATGAAGAAAATATTTATTGAATCTCAAGAATATTCCATATAAATCATCAATCGTTGTGCAAGAGTTTTGTTGTTAGCTTTGTCCCCAATTTTGATTCTTAAATCAACCCTTCTATAGCGCCAAGTTTTTAGACGCACGCATATTATATTTTGTTGTCAATCATAGGACATTCAGCTTTATTTTCCTGGGTAATGTAATTTGGCCTTAAACATTAAAAAAAATGTAGAAAACGCTATTTGGAGAAAACACTATATGAGGACTGTCTATATTTTGTGAGATTTTATTTAGATGAAATGATATATATCATGGGCTAAACCGTGTTTATTATAGTTATTCAAATATATAAATTTACGATCGCGCACCCAAAAAGGTTCGGTACCACTGTCCTATACGTTAAAATAGAGTATTACAATTTTTGATACTAGCAAACGATATTAATCAACAAATAAAATATGTATTCCGTGATATTCAATCGAAATTAGTATAATCTGTGTCTAAACAAGTTAAAATAATAACACTCGTGGCGAAAACTTTTGCCGCTCAGCAAAATTGTTTCAAAGTATGTACTAAAATATATTTTTTCTATTATCTCCGCCTTAGATATGACGAAGAAGTAGAACAATGATGAGAGAATCCTTCTTCAACCTCTTGCAAAGTAACTGATGCTTCTGGAGACTTTTAAAAGTCGTAAAATTAAATACTTCCGACACATCATTCGTGCAGCAAAATAACGCGTTCTATAGACTATAGACCACCATGAATAAATAATACAAAAAAACGAGGTACAACAGAAAGAAGCTGCCGTGGCTCCAGAACTTTCGCAACTAGACCGTTTAGAAAGGACTAGCATTGTTCTAGAACTCTAAATATCCGAAAACGGACAAGAGACGCGTAGAAGAAAATGATCAAAAATTGGCCTTTGCAAAACATCAATATACTATTTTTTCTATACATGTAAAATATCAGATCGGGATTCTATGTACAGTCAGCCCTCATATTACGCCAAGATAAGGATCGCGCTATAGAAATCCGCCTTATAGAAGACTATGCAGCGTACACAATTTTTTTAATTATAGTTTTTATTCACATACTTCAAATGACCTTGTTCTGTTTTAAGTTTGTTCACGCACGCGTGTTATATTTTATTGTCAACCTGTGAATTGACCTTTGTTGCAGCATCTATTATATTTACGAAATATGTAATTTGACCTCTTACCTATGCGGACGACATAGACATTGTGGTCAGATCTGGGGCGGCTCTCAAGGGTGCATGCCAGCGAATAATGAGAGCGGCAATCGGCATGGGACTAAGGATCAACGAGTCCAAGACAAAATACATGCCCATATGCCAAGGACGAACCCTTGAACCCCCGAGAGTCAAAGAGTACAGCTTTGAGGCCATCCAGGAATTCACATATCCCGACTCACTTATTACAAATAACAATGAAACCAATTTGGAAATACCATGAAGAACTATCCTGACCAACCGGTGCTACTTCGGCCTTCAAAAGCATCTACGGTCGATATTTTTTCTCAAAGAAGACTAAAGTCAAGCTCTGCATCAGACCCGTCCTAACATATGCACCTGAATTTGAATTTGACAAAACAAGATGAGCGACTACTGGATATCATGGAGATGAGAATTCTGAGACAAATATTTGTAGCCGTAATCGACGACGGGGAATAACGTATACGAAGCAAGGACATGTAAAGGTATGGAAAACCATGGCGGGCCTTTACTCTCGTTGGTGATGTAAACACAGTTATTACGTTGAACACATCGACACATTTATTACATATCACTGTGCCCAGAGTATCGACAGAGAGGTACCCTTCCCTTCCCGATAATCCTCGAGGCCAGCTGGGGGCTCCAAGCTAGCACGCCAGTCTGCGGTCTCAAGTCGTGGATGCTTAAGCGTAGAGTCTGCGAACAACCTCGACGGCTATTGTTTGGCTGGTCTGTTACGATGATAATAAACAAGTTCGGTATCGATTATGTTTTTCATGGAAAGAACGAAAGGAGAGTCTTCAGAGTCGTCATGGGAGAGTAACGCAGGATCGTGTTCACGCTACAACTGCGGGTGGAAGACTGCGCGAGGGAAGCGTGGTGCATTTCCGAGACGCCAACGTGTGGTGTTGCCAGGACGCAACATGGCATCAACCACTTCTGTGGTCAACGTCTTGGAAAAAAGTGGGTAATTGTTCTCGAAAGATCAAATTACGACACGTGTCATCAACTCGCGCGATGCGTACTCAAGACTAATGGGGGAATGACCAGAGCTGGATTCGGGCAAATCACTATAAAAAGTTTCGTTGTACGATGTGCCCGAATCCAGTTCGGGCAAATCACTGTGTCAGCGAAATACCTAACCAAATTGTATTCGGGCAAATCACACAAGGGGTTAATTAAATTGATTGGGCCAGTCACGTGCCAAAGATGCGGGACAAGCCTGCCTGTCGTCGGAGGAAAGGGAGAACAAGGTCGAGGTGGTTGATGTCTGTGTACAGAGGGACACTGCATCATTGAAACTTACGGGAAGATAGAGCAACGTAACGGCAGAACGGATTAAATGTAGAAGGTTGTTAGATGAGGCCAGGGCTCTATAATAGGATTGTTGCATCTATGATGTAATTTGATCTTAAAAAAATACCCTTTTTGTTGAAAACTGTGATCTAGAAGGAATCACTATAGAAGGGACTATCGCATACCTCGCTCTATAGCAAGAAGCGCTATACCAAAGTTGACTTTAAACTATGTAGATGGAGATCTTCAGCCTTAGAAGTTGAATTTTATAGTTTATGTCATTTATCATTCGGTACATTGTAGACGACGTTTTATGCTTCAGATCATAACCATTACATTTTGCTGACGTGCATCACATGCAAGACTCACTGTTTTAGTTTCAATTATAAACTCTCTCACCTTATATAAGCACGTCCTCGCATAAGTGCACTCTGACATAGACAAAAAGATTAAAACGCAGTCGGGAATGGAGGGAGGCGACAAGACCGGACTTGGAAATGAGTGAGCTCTTTCCGTGTCGCGGCATTATGCATTTTATTGGACGTTGCATCGTGGTAAACGATGAAAAATGTGACCAAGAAGACACTTTAAATAATGAAGCAGATTGTAGCTACAGTGTTACACGAGCATGAGTGCAGACCTTAGGTCTACCGCAATACCGAACGCTTTTTTTTTACCAAGTGTGTACATACATACATCCGAAATTGCTTAATTGGTGGTATTCCCCGGCCCCCGCAATTAACCCGATTCATAAGCTGGCGGTTAATCCAATACCCGGGTCCCGAGTTCGATACCATCTCCGTTGTCTTACCAATTAGTGTTTACGTGGTCTCTATTCAAATAGCCGGTCGCAGAGACACCCAGTGCAAATTCAATTATTCTAGAGTGGTGTCGCTACGTGGTGCAATCTGCTTCTGGCCGACTCAATTAGAATGGTCAGCACTTTTACATGCACTTGTCATTGTCCGACAAACTAACTGCTTTTTTTGCTCGCTCCCTCTATCCTCGGCGCCCTATCCGCTCCAAATTGATTTGGCCAATTGGATTTTAATACATGAATGTAAATTGATACTTTGCAGAGCGAGAAGGAGGGGCAATGGGGGGAGGGGCGCGTGAGCTGAAACGGTAGATGGAAATTCAGCGTTTGTTTGTGTTTGTAAGAAATTTTCCGCGTTGAAAATCTTTACATATATTTCGGCCGCCGGCAATTTCAGATTGCACGAGAGAGCGGAGTAATGGAGCTTAATTTAGACGTATTATGGCCAAAAATTATATCATCTGAAATTAAAATGTAACAATAATATTTATAAAGCATCCGTATAGATTTACATGGAGGATAAGTTTCAGCAAATTACCATATAATCAAAACAAACTAATTTATGTAAAGAGGTTCAGAATTGATAGAAAATATTTTTTTGGTGCAAAGTCATCACCGATAGATTTTACTTTTTTAGATATAGTATAGATTTTCCATGTTTGCACTAGTAATTTTTACAATTGCAATTTTCAGTATGGCGTCCAGCTCCATCTACTATTCTGTTTTTATCTCCTCAAAAACGTCGTATGATTTTTCAATCGCAAGGGCTTTGACCGAACTCAGAGGCTGATTACGGTCTTGTTTTTGTCCAAAAATTACATTTAATTCAAAAATCGAAAAAATACATATATTTTTATTTTTTTACTAAGCGAGACAGTTGGACTCAGCACTGAGTTATGAGTAGATGACTTTTTTATCAGGGTAATTTATTTATAACATTCTGAACTATTTTTTTTCAAAAGATTTACATTTTTGGTTGATTTTGGAATTATTAATTTATGAAATTGTTAAAAGTCGTCGGTATTAAAATAGGAATAGTAATAGGTAAGGAGTTAATTTATTTATGCTAGAAAATTTAGAGAGAGAAATAAAAAGCAGTCAGGAGTCAGCATTTAACCTAGCTGTGCCGATGGGGTCTATTTGGGATCCCAAAATTTTGATTTTTCTTTCATAACTCGTTTTTAAAATAAATCCTACATATCATAATCTTTTTGTATTAGTCTAAAAAGGTCTAAAAAATAAATATTATAAATAATCATTGACCTTTATTGTCTGCAATTGTGAAAAAAAATAAAAACAATAATATTCATTGGACAGTTTTCAATTTTTTAATAGAACTGATAACTAAGGTGTCGTACGGTTGAAGTTAGATTAATTGTTCTTGTGTTTTTACCCATTTTTATACGATTTACCCTCAAATGGACCACCTAAAAGTCCATTTGCGAAAGATAATATAATAATCTAATTAAATTCACGGTAAGAAGAATATCTTAATGGCTCAATCAACTATATTTTAGAATCTATAAACTTAGTCAAGAGTTTGGTTAGCAAATAAACTAAGCTTATTACAATAAAATCTTCAATTATGATGGAAAATGGATAATGTACGAAAACGTTGTCTGAAGAAAACAATTGCATCAAAAATGTAGATACACCATTTATGACAGTTATAGCAGCAGTAATAAATAAAATAGTTGTTCTCTTAAATTGAAAGAACGTAACTTTACATCATGATAATGCCCGATCCAATACAACACAACTTAATCAAGAAAAAGTGGAACTTTCAAGCTTGGTTCTATCCAGATTGTTCTTTAAATTTTGCTATGGAGAGTGAAGAGGATTTTCACATTTTCAATAGTTTACAAAATTATCTGGACAGCGTATACCGTTAATGCGTATTTTGAAGCAGAAATATCGCTTTATTTCTTTAGTTAAGTTACAACATAAATTATTTCTGACTTAAAATAAATAAGAAGAATACAATTTGTTTGATTTGAATGGCAATTGGTTGCTGGAATGAATCGTGTAGTTGGTGGAGCTAAACGGTGCGGCAACCTCTCCTGCTGCGGGACGCCGCAGTCCATTTAGTCAGAAGACGAAGAGTGTTAGGATTGGAGACGTCTGTTTATATTTAGGGTACAAGGAGCTGCGTGTCGGAGCCCTACTGTGCAAACAATTACACAAGACACGGGGGCGTGATGAGGGTAAGTTTCCGGGCCGGCGCCCTTCGCCCTCTCCACATCGGCAAATAGGCAATTGAAGATCACTTGCTTCCCGTTCGACTATTGCCTCTATTCTGCGAACCACTGGACCGGAACAAGGATCCCAGACAATACTTCCGCCCTGGGAAAAGTTACACGTTGCGGTTCGTTCTATTTTCGTCTCTTTTTTAAATCGATCACACAAAAATTATAACCGAGCGCGTTTGAATTCGAATAATAATTCATTTGTTTGCTGAAGATTTTTATACTGCATTAGGTAAAAAATATACCTATTTATAATATATAAATGTGCATATTCGATAGAGGTGACATAAAATCCTGCTACCTAATTATATTACATATTGAGAGTATTCACTAATTATGATTAATCATATGAACGGATTTGTAATGCTCTGTCATAATAACTGATTACTAAATGTATGTGTATACCTATTATTATCACATTGAAATCATTTATTTAAAATTGTATAATAATATTTAATTACCTGTTAACCTGCTGATATTCCTGAACTGTTATGACAATTTAATTTCAATAAAAACAAATGAATGATACAATCGCTATTTTTTATGTCCGTTTGAATATAATTTCTTATTAAATAATGTATATTTAAAATTATCGTACTTTATTAAAATCTAACCATTAGATAACATATAGAATTTATTTTAATTAATCTATTAACGCTATAACGTAAGCTTTAACATTTTTTAATTAAACATGCTTAAAGATAAGCTCTACAAATTTCAAGTGGCAAATAGCTGAACACTTGCTGTATTGTGTTTTGTTCCCTTAAACGGGCCCAGAGAAACTTACTTTATGGATGCGCCTCGTAAATACGGATAATGAGTATATCATGTCCCTATAGTTTTCTATTTAAAGCTCTGAGATTTTCATAAATATAAGAAAATGTGGCTTGGCCATATACACTGCGGAGCTGCAGCACCCCTAAGCAAATTGAGGAAAAATATATTTTTTTCTTTAGTCGCAATCTCATGACTGAGGATCACGATCATTCTTGTTCCGAAAATTCTTGAAAATTCTTGAAAAAAATACTAGATAATGATGAATTCTTCAATAATATCTTATTTTTTTTTTAAAAAATGGATTATTCTAAGAATAAAAATAATTTATTATGATATGCTTTTTATACTAATCAATATGACACGCACTGTCGACTAGTGATTGCCGATTTCTCGCGGCACGTCTTACTAGCACTTGGCACATCGTACTGGATATGAGCGAAAAAAAAAAACATCGCGTCCGTAACAACAGAAGCGAATATTGCTGTTTTTTTTTTTCGCAATTGCGTACAATAAAGGTCAATGATTATTTATAATAGTTATTCTTTAGACATTTTTAGACACATACATATTCAACCTCATCGGCGCGGCTAGATTAGATGACGAATACAGAAGTAAAATTGAATTTACATGTATCGGACGTGTATATGAGATCGTCAGGAATGTTGGGCTTCGTCTTGAGAAATTCTCATCACATACGTAGCACCTTATCATACGAGTGCTATACGATGCATTGGTTCGGAGCTTGCTTAAATCAGGTTCCATTATATTAGCGCCTTATGACGCCTTGAACTCCCTCAGATTAGAGAAGATACAGAAGAAATTTCTTAGATATCTCTACATGAGAGAGTTTGTATTCTACCCAAGTTTATACCCCAGCGCATGGGTACAGGGTTATCTGGGGTATCTAATCCTCGAGAAAAGAAGATCGATTTACTTGGCAAAGCACTTCTCCAAGCTGTTGGTTGACGCAGTACATAACCCCCTTGTACGAGTTGCCCTTATGGGCGCCACCTCACTACCATCGAGCTTGTTCGCGTGAGCCTTTTCTTCCGCCAAATGCGAGGACAGGTGCTCTCAGAAACTATCCGGTAACCAGAGCTATTACTCTGCCCGAATATGTAGATATATTCGATGTCAAATATAGCCGTTTTGTAGATATTTTATATAAGATATATAATATAGAAAAATAAATAAATATAAAAATTCTGTAGTTATAGTTATATATTAATTATTGACTTATCCTCTGTACATAAATAAAATTATTATGAAAGGATCGTTGCGTTTGAACTATATAATCCATCTCCATGAAATACCTGCAGGAGAGCTATGCACCGCTAATGGAGCATCTCACTTTAACATTGCAGGTTATCCATCACGCCAACCTGGAATAATTGTGTCCTGATGGATGACGAGGTGCTTCCCACCACTCTTCCGGAGTATTGACCCACCGCCTCCACCCTCTCGACTAATGGGTAAGCGATATTTTGCAAGAAATGTTTGCGCACTCCACTCCTCCATTGTTACTATCGATCTTGTTCCGATTCACTCCATCGGCAAATTGATACGAAGTATACAGAGGTCGATGCACACTTAAAATATTTCATCGGAATGTCGGTTATAATTGGTGCAGCGGTGCATCCACTCATTGATGGCAATCAATACCAATCTATTTTTATTGGCCGGTTCAATCAGATTAGCGATCGGTCGCCATGTATATGAATACCGATCCGAATAAACCAACGTCTGTTACACATTTATGGAAAAGAGATAACGCCGCACGGGCATCCGGTTTTATGACCCCCAACGAATGACCAATTCCATTTTTCCGATATTAAATTTTTATATCTTCGTTTTGCATTCGGTGCGAAATATGCGTCGGTAAAAGTAAATTTAAATCGGAGGGGCATCGATTTATTTCGCTATTATTTAAACGCGGTCTGCGGCCTCGAACCGGACGAGCTACTAGTCTCGCTATATTTTCAGGACGGAGTTTTCCGTGCGGGCTGAAAAATTTAAATACAATAATAACGCTTGTTTACCTTCATTAGCCTGGGCGAATCCACGAAAATACGCGTTGCGGAGCGTTTCCGTGTCCGCTGATTAATGCGCAACAATTTGGGCCTAATTTAAACTCGCTCTCCCAGTAATTTTAATTATGATTTTTATTAATGTCGTGATATGGTGTAGGAATTAGTTGCGACCTTTTTCAGTGACCCACTTTAGTCGGTGGCCGCGACACGAA
Source organism: Philopotamus ludificatus (assembly GCA_022495035.1). NCBI lineage: Eukaryota > Metazoa > Arthropoda > Insecta > Trichoptera > Philopotamidae > Philopotamus > Philopotamus ludificatus. The sequence continues at coordinate 23,046 of JAGXCT010032752.1, forward strand.
ATAAATTAGATGCATAAACTTTTTCGTCTCGGATCACGATACAAATTTTCCCCGGCGGAAAACTTTTGTGACATTGACTCGAAATGAGTATAATTTGACTAACGCTTTGTTGAATTATTCAGTTTTTCGTGGTACGCGCCCATTTAATTATTCAAATTGTATCGATAATGATCTACGCCGAGTATCGATACTATGGAGAAATTCGCAGCGTTTATGGAAAACAATAATTATTTACAATCTCGATATAACAGAATTAATCACAATTAAAACAATGTTCGGTATTATACCGGTATTGACCGAAGGCGTTACAATTTGGAAAACTTTGGTCAAAGATCATGTAATGGAAGCCGCAGGCAGATCGAAGAAATTTGAGCTGGAATGTTGACTTCATTCTACTCGCAGAAACTAGGAGGATGAAGAGAACCAATGAGCAAACTCAATGGAAATAACTAGGATAGGACTTCAATCAGCTAAAGGCTTACTAAGATGGCGATGAGTAATAATATTATTAATGATTAAATTATTTTATCCATTCATAATTCCTCTCAATTTAGCTATCCAAAGAGATGCAACGTAACACTTTTCCTATATCTATTTAGCCGTGCCTATGGGGTCTATTTGGGACCCCAAGTTTTTGTTTTTTCTCGAATAACTGTTTTAATATAAATCCTACATGTCCCAAACGTTTTGTAGTTGCCTAAAAAAGTCTAAAGAATAAATAATCACTGACCTTAATTGTCCGCAATTGCGAAAAAAAGTGTGCGATGTTTTTTATCGCTCCGTATCGGACATGAGAGAGAGAAAACATCGCGCATGTGCAAGTGAGAGCGAGAAAAAATATCGTGCTGTGCCAGTGGAGAAACTTTATACGTCGAGACGGGAGCGGGCCTCAGTCGCACGTTATCTCCGCGTCGCATTAATTAGTAGAAAAATTCAAAATTTTATCGATATTTTGGATTTTTCTAATATATATCATGAATAACCATTTTTATTCATTAAATAATCATTTTTTTTTTATCAATTCTATTCTTCAAGTCTATTTTCTAAAATATACCCCATCGGTCAGCGGCGTTGGTTTTGAGCCGTCGTGACGGATCGGTTAATATCATCCATTTTAGTGGTGTATCCTCCCTCCTTTGCCAGTGTAACAAGAATCAATCAACCTTTCTCAGATACTTCATATACTCTTCTCGACTGCTTCCTCTGTTCCTTACGTATTGCTCAATACATATGTCTTTATAACAACGTGTAAAAAATACCCTAAACTTTCTTATTACAGGGTTTATCTAAATAATAATCTTTCTAGTCATGGTAATCGTTACCAAAAGTATCTTGATAAAATACTGCATAACCTATAAAGAATCAGTCGATTTATCTGGTAAGAGATCTTATGCTCTGGATTGCGTCTTAAAGTTTGTTCTAGAAATCACATTCACAGGTAGGTACGTAACTACAGTAAACCTCCCTATAACATCCAGATAGGTTCTACGTTATAGGGGGGGACGTTAAAGGGTGGTCATTTTATTTTTTGATTTGAAGGAGATCAGTGCATCAAACATTTTAATTTTCACTTGTTTACCAGCGCAAATGACTTGACTCGCGCGATCAGCGATGTCCTTTCGTGTTTTGGCTGACGTAATCTTCCCGCAACTTGCGGACATTTTTATGAAAATTCTATTTTTCGCGTTTTAAAATGTGTACGTTATAGGGGGGTTTGACGTTATAGAAAAAACTGCCGCTAACGTTATAGGGGGGACGTTATAGGAATGTATGTTATAGAAATGTACGTTATAGGGGGTTTACTGTACTTTAAACCAAAATGATGCAAGGGAACGGGGCCCTTTTAAAAATTGAGATTATTGTGTCGTTGTTCCGCTCAAAGTGAGAATTTAGGAATGCTATTCAGACAACATTCGATAATAACGATCTATCAGTTTATAGAGTTCTCTGCCCTGGAATCTCAAATTCTTTGAACAGACGAGTGAAGAGATATTTCGTCAAATTTGCAATATTGCTAAAGTTTGAATGCAGATGGACGTGGAATTGAGAGTTTAGTTTAGTCCAAGTCCAACCCAGGCGCAAAGCTACATTAAGGCAAAACTATGTAAGGCATTTAGACCCTCAGTATTTATATCAATATTGTACCCACAGGCATGATTTGAATTTTTTGTAGCATTGGGATTAGCTAATAAAAATTAATAGAAGAAGCAATGGAATTAATTACTTATGGTTTCTAAATCACGAATATATTTTTGCTGTTAAATGAACATTTATCACATTGAGTTGCTAAGGTGGAATGAATATTTGTAAATTATTGAATAATTTAAATCCATATCATTTAAATTAAAATAAGTTAATGCAAAAATACAAGCGGCGATAATTTTAGTCACATCTGCCGCATTTGTAGTTTGTGAAGAAAACTTTTAATGTAAATCTGTTTTAAATCTGTTGTGAAGTTAGAGTAATGGGTAGGATGACTAGATTTTAATCAGAGATAACTGGATAATTAAAATTTGGAGATGATAACTAAAAACTCTATACTCTTTTTTATCGACAAAGGATTGAGTGGTGGAATTTTCAAGGTATAATTCACGATCAAGCCTTAAAATCGAATTAAACTGTGACTTCAAATGAGTATTGTGAATAACTCAACAAATTTAATGATGATCCGTAGCAGTAAAATTTTATTGCATAACATAAAATCACGACTGTTTAAACTTTCGTCAATCAGCAAAAAAAATTTGATCTGAATTAAGTGCTTCGACTTCCACCCTATTCCTCTAATTAAGAGGTTCTTAACCCTATGCTATTTTCCTGCGTCCGCTACAAGCTGATGGACTTGACTTTTTTGACAGATATTTGTGAAAAATTTAACTATTTAAATCATGAACTTCAGATGAAAAATAAAGATATAGTATAAATGATTTGTTCTATAAAAGAATTCAAAGCTAAAATATAGTTTTGGATAAATAATTTGTCGAAAAATTCTCTTCAAAATTTTCAAAGAATGAAAACAGTGATTGGTGACAATATTTTGGCCTAAAACTATTTATTATTCACCTCAAGAAGCTTTTGAAGCAATTTGAAAGTAGATTCCGGTAATTTTCTATTATCGAACCAGTGGCTACATTTTTTCTAAATCCTTTTTATACTCGGTTAGACGTTTCTGAAATTACTAATTCCACAGCAGAAATTCTTCAAGAAGGAACGTCAGAAATTGAAAATGAAAATGTTGAAAATGACATATAAAATCGTGCGGAATAAAAATATTTGGAATCTAACTAACCATAAAAAGTACTCTCTTTTGAAAAATGAAGCTTACAAAATTAAATCCTGTTTGGTTGCCAAAAAAACCAGATCTCGACTTACCCATAGCAACGTTGACAATTGATTACGATTGGGATTGTCATCTTACAAAGTTAGTAAGTAAAATGCAATGTCAAAAATTGCATCAAATGTGCTTGTTATTTTGAATATATTTTATTTTATAACTTTTTATCTTTGTAACTGTATGGTTTTTTTTATGATTCTTTTGTAAATGTAAATTAATACTTAATCTCATCAAATAATTAATCTAAAACATACATATGTAAAGCTGTTTAGGGAAGATTGATACAATAAATAAATAATTAGTATGTACTACTTGAATCCCGTTTTTTAAAAAAACGGCTGGAGCCCGCCACTACTCCCCTAAATCTCAAATGCCCGGATCCGCAATAAGGTTAAGAACACTGGCACTCTAATCTGTCGAATCTTTTTTTATTTGTTCTTTCAGTCAAAACCGAAATATTTGTAGAAAATGAATTCCAAAAATTGTTCATCATATTATATCATCATAATTTTTTAAAAAAGAATTTTTATTTTTTTTATCTCATTGATCTTTGTTTTCAATGACACTGTACATTGAACAACCCAATACATACATTTATATAAAGAAGATGAACACTTATTTTACGTTATTTTTATAAAATATATTTCGAAACAGTTTCTGTAATTTAATCATAAATATTTAAATTGATATACAGTAAACCCCCCTATAACGTCCTCTCCCATAATGTCCCCCCCTATAACGTTTGCGGCAGTTTTTTCCTATAACGTCAAACCCCCCTATAACGTACATATTTTAAAACGCTAAATAGAATTTTCATAAAAATAATTTTATAAAATTAACTAATAAAATGTCGCGTTGATCTTCCCTGCCCGCAAGTTGCGGGAAGATTACGTCAGCCAAAATACGAAAGAATATCGCTCATGCGTTAATGGCACGACTCAAGACATTTGCGCTGGTAAAAAAGTGAAAAGGTAAAATAAAAGAAAAATTAAAATGTTTGATGCACTGATCTCCTTCAAATCCAAAAATAAAATTTCCCCCCTATAACGTCCCCCCTATAATGTCGAGATCCACGTTATAGGGGGGGGTTTGCTGTATTATAAATGTTTTAACACAGAAATTTAATAATTGAATAAGTCCTGAAAGAAAAATGATGCAGTGTTAATATTTTTAGAACCACTGCTTTAATCGATATCCGTGCATTGTCTTGCCAAACAAGTGAGCGGCCAACAAAAGAGAGAAGTGGGCCGGTCTCGTTTTGCGCAGGCAAAAGTTTTTCGCGGAATTTTTCCGACTTTCCGGCAGGTGAGCTGTGCGAGTATCGCCGCGGCCCAAAGTCTTTGGTAATACTTATTAAATCCTGGCCGCCAAGTTTGGTCCTGTAGCACGCTAAACTTGTCACGCCACGGGTCACACGGGCCCGCAGCTTGGCGGGGCCCCTCGATTTGCATAATGCGGCCCTGACTCTGCGGAAATCTTGTTTTTACCACTCGGCTGCGATCCCCCCGTTTGTTGTGACATATTTTTATAAAACTTGACAAATCCTTTACACGTGTCTGAATTTTAATAAAATTAAGTCCGGATCACCGTCTTCGAGATTAAGGGGGGTTAGTTGCCTCGGGACACAATTATTTTAATAAGATGCTTTATTATGGGAAGGAATGTTGGATATAATATTAGTTTGTTATTGAATTGAATAAATTTGTCAGACTATTCTTTTGTTAAATCGAAATTAGGGTGCTTTGCGCATATTGCGAACGATCCGTTACCCCAACGTATTGTAGACAGGATATGCCTTAATAAAAAGAGGCTGAACAGGATTATATGGAAGGATCTTGGTTTTATTTGAATAGACAATAGCAACGATGTCCTCATTACGTTATATTGCTCGTAGTTTAGTGGCTCGCTTAGGGTTAAAGTCCAATAAAGCTCTCCGGCCACTCCGAGGACCGAACAGGGTCGGGCCAAATAATTTGGCGAGGGCTGCCACTCAAATCGGATGCCGGGGCAATTTATGAAGCTTTTCAGAAATAAACGGGTTCGGTAGAATGTCTCGCCGTGCCTCTTAAATGTTTTTCTATAAAATCCGCCGAGTGAAATTCGAGGGCAGAAATGTATACGTTGCGAACAATGGACGGATTAATTTGTAGACGACAAAAGAGTTAAGTCCTTCCGGTTTGCCGATTAAGATTTTCGTTTCCGCTCCAATTTGCATAAAGTAATAAAAATTTTGATTAAATCCAGTCTTTGGGTTGTGTTTAAATCCCGTTTTGTGTTTTGTCCCGCTAAATACCCTTTTCATTATTCAACGCCTCGCACAAATACCAAATTTAATATATATTAATCCAATAACTGTTTAAAAACAATTTGTCTTTTAAGCGCTGGCGAAATTTTAAAAATTTTATGTGTCCTCCGAACGGGTAACTGGAGTTTATGTGGTTTTTACGTTTTCGGAGCAGTTGCATTTCCCACCAGACCGCTCGCTGACGTAATAATTTCCCAAGTTCCTCTCTGCAGAAACGTTTTATAATTAATTGTCATTCTCCAGTTCTAATATCTCCCGAGAGGAATTCTTGATCTTAGAATTGTGCCCAGTTTATTCTGGGCGAGGGGAAAGCCATAAAACTCCAGCCACTCATATACGTATAAAATAAATCTAAGATCATTAAACGAATTGCACAATAAATACACCAATAATTTTCTTTACCGACATTCGTAAAATAAATCCATCAATATTTGATATGATTTTATCGATATGGATTTATTTTATATATCTGCATATCGAGATTTTATGGATTCAGTACAATAAACGTAAAACTCTGCACTAATTAAAGTGCAATAAACGATCACGATACGGCAAACGTACTAATTAGAGATTTAAGTGTTACAACAATAGAAACTGCTTTGGAAGTGAATATTAAATTAACTCTTGCACAAGTGCTATAGTGACTTTCTATAGTGGTATAGAATTGAGTATAATCCGCTTATGCACTAGTCTCTTAGTTTTAGCACTTTCTGTGCAAAAATAAACGATAATTCTTAATAATAAAGAAATATAATGTTAATTTTTATTTGATATAAATGGTAAATATTAAATATTTTTTGCATAAGTACACAATTTTCTTTATTTGGTGCAATATAAAATATTCCTTCTTTGCTTTCAACAAAACGTTTCTACTTATTTTTTTTATACGTAGAAATTAACTATTTCTACGACATTTTTTTATTTCCATATTACCTAAAGAATATATTGTGTTCATACAAAATATTATAATTCAAAAATATTTTTTTGACATTAGAATAAATTATTAGATTATAATGCTCTTCATGATTTTAATATTAATAGATCTATTAGAACATATTAAAAAATCAATATCTTGACATTTTTTTTAAATGGATTATTCTAAGAATAAAAATAGTTAGTCATAATATATGTCTCATAATTTGATCATTTATTTTTTCAGTTAATCAATATGACGCGTAAATGACAACACTTTCGGTGATGTCTTACCATAGGCTGAGCTCTGGCAGCACGTATCAATCGCACGTTTCACTCGCACTCGATACATCGTACAGGATGCGAGCGAGAAAAAACAATGCACCCCTGGCAACAGAAGCGAATATTGTTGTTTTGATTTTTATTTCGCAATTGCAGACAATAAAGGGCAATGATTATTTGTAATATTTATTCTTTGGACTTTTTTAAACCAATACAAAAAGTTTGTGACATGTAGGATTTATATTAAAAGAGTTTTTTGAGAAAAATAAATACTTGGGGTCTAAATATTTTAAAGAAACATATATTTTGGTAATTTTGATCTAAACCATTTAAAAAAATATTACTTCTTTTAGAGATGTGATTATCGCATTTTGCGATAAATGCGACATAGAAGCGATAGAAGCGATAAATGCGATATGATGCGAAATTTTCCATATATCGATTTTCTTAAAGAATGACTAAAGAGAATCCTCCCAGACTCTATGGTCAACTCTTGTCTGTTGTC
>JAGXCT010032752.1:30390-51032 GCA_022495035.1 Philopotamus ludificatus
CACTTTCTGTGCAAAAATAAACGATAATTCTTAATAATAAAGAAATATAATGTTATTTATATTTGACAATTTTGTTTAATTGGTGTAATATAAAATATTCCTACTTTGCATTCAAAAAAACGTTTCTACTTATTAATTTTATGCATAGAAGTTAACTATTTCTACGACATTTTTTTTGGCCACGACCCTAAGTATATATTATGTTCATACAAAATAATATAATTAAAAAATATAGGAAAAATATTTTTTGACATTAGATTTTAATATTGATAGATCTATTGCAACCTATTAAAAAATATATGATAAATGGGAAAACAGCCAAATAAAAAATTGGGTCAAGAAAACTCGCTCGAAAACAACCGAATCGTCTGAAGGGGGTCTATTAGAGACCCCGAGCATTTCTAGTCAAGATATTGATGAATTCTTGCATCAATATCTTGCACATTTTTTTTTTAAATGGATTATTCTAGAAACAAAAATAGTTATTCATGATATGCGTCTTACCACCGACTGATCTCTGACAGCACGTATCAATCGCACGTTTCACTCGCACGTTTCACTCGCACTCGATACATCGTACAGGATGCGAGCGAGAAAAAAAAAACAATGCACCCTTGGCAACAGAAGCGAATATTGTTGTTTTGATTTTTATTTCGCAATTGCAGACAATAAAGGGCAATGATTATTTGTAATATTTATTCTTTAAACATGCTCGATGATAAACTTTAATAAATTTTAATCATTATATATTTTTTAATCGGTGTATTCTTGTATTTCTATTTAATTTCAAATGTTTTTATATCAAAACATATATTTTGGTAATTTTGATCTAAACCATTTAAAAAAATATTACTTCTTTTAGAGATGTGATTATCGCATTTTGCGATAAATGCGACATAGAAGCGATAGAAGCGATAAATGCGATATGATGCGAAATTTTCCATATATCGATTTTCTTAAAGAATGACTAAAGAGAATCCTCCCAGACTCTATGGTCAACTCTTGTCTGTTGTCTATGATGCCACATACTTGTTGGTACTTGTTTTGTGATATAAAAAGTGTAGCAAAAGGAAGAATTATGGGGTTGTAGAAGTCTGATACAAATGCATTAAAAAGGTAAATGTAAATTTGTTAACTTGAGATATGCGATAAATTTATTAGCAATTGATAAATTAGAAGGATCTTCGTACCCTTTCCCATTTATTGTGGGATGAAATTATGCAGAATAAAAAATTTCTGATTATAACATATGTGGCATTTTGCTTATGGAAACCAGAAGCTACTTCTTGGAAATAGACGGAACACACCAGAGCTAGAATTAATAGATATTCTTAGATCCGGTTTCCGTAAAGTTTATTAAAGCTCGGAGTCACATTTAAATATAGATAGAGCAGATGTGTTTATGAAACTTTTAAATCATCTGTTAACCCGCGGCATGGCTGGGAAGTAGATGTAATTTCCAAACTGATGAAACGATATCGGTAATAAGAAACTTACCTTTGCTTACAACATTAACAACCACTCAATGTTTAGAGTGATACAAATTCACATTTTTTTTAATAATTTATCATGTAATAATAAAAGTGGGGTAAAAGTTGATACTCTTCAACTTTTACTTGCAACAAGATGAAACACAGAATTCAGCCGTACGCCTTCAATCAATCTGGTGTCCTGCAAATGAGTGTTGACCTTGAGAACGGTTTTAGGTACAATTTAATTGTTAACGATCGACGTACTAGATTAAAACAATCATCAATAAAAACATGCTCGATGATAAACTTTAATAGAGTTTTAACATTATATAGTGCTTGTGGGTGTATTCTTGTATTTCTATTTAATTTCAAATGTTTTATATCAATATATTGTATATCGTTTAAAAAACTATGTATAAATTAGACTTTTTAACTTTAAATTCATAATTAAGAAATAAACGCGAAATAGATGCTAAAATTTGTCATTTTAAACGGTATTTTTTTTAAAAAATAGATGCTAAAATACGTGTCTCTACTTATTATGTAAAATTGCAAAATTAAGCTAATAATTAATTTTCTGATTTTATTTTATATGATTTTAAGACTTAGGGAATTATACTATTACTCCTTTTTTAATTTAAAGTTTACTTAACAAACACAGTGATAAAAATTTCATTTTTAAAATGCTTACTCAATAACATTTTGATTTTATTCTAATAATTTTTGCGAATATCCCATTATTATTATTTTTTTTAGCAATGAGAGTTTTTTTCTACCTTCATGTAAAAATGAACACATTTAATAATTAAAAGAAAACATATTTATATCAAATTTAATGAATCACTATTCATAATTCCATAAGTATTGGAAGTAATAATTTTTATGTTGTCAATTTTTGAGACAAGTACCTTTTAAATATTCCTTAACCGAAATGAAAATTAAATTTTCGAATAAGTTCTTAGAAACTACTTAGATCATATATCTTTATCAAATTTTATTATTAATATTATATTTTAATACTGAACACAGGAATCAAACGTCTTATAAGTTTAAAAAGTTCTCAATATAAAAATCTTATTTAAATTAAAATCTAATTCTTGTCATTTTAAGCTCATCATGTTTTACTAAGATCGAAAGCATTAAAAAACAATTACCTCACAATAAAATTTGATTATATATTTATATATATTATATAGAGGACTGTCTAAAATTATTCATTAATTTTTTATGACTTATTTTGCGTAACTATATGTATTAATATGTTTAAATTTACATATTTTTCATATATTAATTATTCATAAGATTTATTATTTCTAATTATTTGTTAACCATTTCATAATATTAACGCGTGCTTTATTTAGATATTTCCTATATATACTAATTTATTCCGTGTATACTTAGGGCTTAAAATACACACCGGCTCATACTACACTCCCGTTTGAACATTATGATAACATAATGATTTAAGTGCATAAAAATTTTCTCATTTATTAATATTAACTCTAAAACTCGTGGGTGTCGACATATAGTCGACATCATGATTTTCGTCTCAACTCGAACGTCGATTAATAATGGTCGACATAATTTATCGTCCTTTTGTTTACTGACCACAAACATTTTAAATGTTTTACCATATTTATCACCCTGATACTTCCAACTTCACACTGACGAATTTCACATTATTTTGGGCATTTAACATCGTAAAATGCAATTTAAATATCTGGGTTGATTTTGTCCACCTGGCCGTATTTCTGCGGAGCCTTTGTTCACTTAGCGCGCTGATTCAAACTGAACGCCAAGCAACCGCAGATCCTCAATCGACTAGCAATTACTACTAATAAGGTAGTGTGTTTAAAAAATACAATATATAATATATTTTGAATTATTTTTAAACAATTTTTGAATATAATATTATCTGTCTGCATTGAAATATGTACATTTCCACATCTCCGTGCGGGCTGTCATTCTGCAAGCATTTTGTCAATAAGTGTGAGCGAGATAGCATTATATATTGTGGCGGCCAATAATCTTTATATTGTGTACATTCAGCGATTCATAAATAATCGATTCTTTGGTACAATTGTTTTTTAACAAATTATGTGAGACTTTTAATATAATATTTTGAATAATGCTTATTGTACTAGATAACAAAAAATTAAGCATTTGTTTGTACAGATGTCACGATCGGTGAAAGATATTGAAAAAATATAATAAGAAACTGAAATTATTTTTTTTAAATTGTTTTTAGAAATACCATAAGATGACAATAGAGCAAGACATGATGATCGACGATATTGATAGCAGCGATGATGAGTTTTCAGAACTGGTGGGATGAGAACAAAGGCAAAAAATTGTACTGATTGTTGTGACAGTGATGATGCGGGAAGTGACATCCCGCCAATTAGAGACAAGTCAGGCCACTATCATGTACCGATGAAGAAGAATGTACCCAGAGACTGGTTGAAGAAAACATGACAGCTGGTATGATGGAACTCAAGAAGACAACGCCCAGCAAATTATTCCATTTAAATCCGGAAAACCATGTACTGGTCCACAGTTACCTGGTGCTGTAATAGAACCCTTTGATTATTTTAAATTATTTTTACCGATGAAATGATAAACAAAATTGTAGATGAGACTAACCGGTACGCTATAAATGCCATCAAATTTACAATTATCACCGAGTACTAATTTGGGAGAACTTGGAAACCTGTAAATTTTGATGAAATGGCGGCATTTATTGGTGTCATTTTAAATATGGGTTGATTCCTGTAGAAAATATACAACATATTGGTCTCAATAATTCAATATAAAAGATGCCATTTTTTCAAGTATTTTTAAAACGAGATAGATTTTTCAAATTTTCTGATGCTTCATCTAAAATGAAAACATACTGATCAAACTCTAGAACAAGAATTCAAAAGTTAAATAATTTCATAACTTTATATTGATTCCAAATTTAAAGATTATTATGTGCCCGAAAGAGATATAAGTATAGACGAGTCCGTCGTAAAGTTTAAGGGAAAATTAGCTTCCATCACATTTAATAAAACAAATCCACAAAATGGGTATCAGAGTTTATGTGTTAGCTGATTCAACCAATGGTTTTATATACTCCATTTTACCATACTATGGCAGCATTACGACCGAACATCTTGTACGACCTGATCTTCCTGTGACCGCTAGAATCGTTCTTACTATATGGATCCTTACATACAAACCGCCGAATTCTGGAAGGATACCATGTATACTGTGACAGCTATTATTCTAGTTTGCCTCTGGCAAAAGAACTTTTAGAAATGAAGTGTTATTTCACAGGCACAATAAATAAAAATCGAAAATTTTTACCGGGTATCATTAAAATACCTAAATTTACCGACGCAAATAAAATAATAGCTGTAGATCTAACGAAATAATGACATTATCGTGGCGGTGACAAAAAAGGATTAAGGATTATTACTACTTTCTACACATCAGAAAGTCGAGTAGTGTCTCGGAAATTTTATGACGGAACAACGGTAGAAATTTCGAAACCAAATGTGATATTAAAATATACAGAACACATGCGAGGAGTCGATCGAGCAGATCAACTCGCATCCTATTATTGTTTTTTACGAAAATCTTTAAAATGGTGGAGAAAACTGTTTTTTTGGGGTTTGGAAATATGTTCAATTAACGCCTATACATTATATAAGGCAAAGCAAATTAAAAATAATAGAAAACCAATGAAGCACTCAAAGTTTGCTTCTACATTAGTTATGCAAATAATCGGAGATTTTGGTGAGAAGGTTCTTTCAACTCGGCGGAAGACCATCAACATTGGACATCACAGAAGAACGGTCTAAATAAAAAAAACTCATTTCTCATTTTAATAATGGTAAACATAAAGACTGTTTGGTATTTTGTTTCAAAAGAAATGTGAAAGGTGGAAGACACGAAAACGCGATTTTATTGTGATACGTGTACTAGAAAGCCAAGTTCTATCCGGGAAATTGTTTTAAAGATACTCATACCATGAAAAAAAAAAATTATAAAACAGCTTAATCAGAAAAGTTATTTTCCATATAATTGCTAATTTCTTCCGCCATATATTTATTAAAGTTGTATATATATACTAATGAGAATTTATTTATTATTTGTTATTTACCAGTATATTTAAGATCATTATTTTCTTCCGCCATATATTTATTTAAGTTGTATATATATACTAATGAGAATTTATTTATTATTTGTTATTTTCCAGTATATTTAAGTTCATTTTCTTCCGCCATATATTTATTTAAGTTGTATATATATATACTAATGACAATTTCCACAAAATATAATGTAATTTTAAAATTTATAATTTATATAAAATATTGTCAAAATTAAATCATTTATTTTGTCTGGCAAATTAAACAATATATTTTATGTTATTTTGTATTATTAAAAATAATAAATACGTATTTTTATTTGTTTATTGATTAATTTTAATCAATAAACAAATAAAATGTGTTCAACCCCTGACATTACAAACGGAGGGATCTGTTACGCTGTTCTCTAACCACGCACGCCAATGGCGGCAACTCAAAATGTATTGTTTTCAATTGTAATTTTTTCAATATATCGTCACCTAATTGCTGCATATTTTTGAAGATCGTAAGTAATAATTCAGGTTATACTGTTATTATAAAAAGATAGTGTCTATAGTGATGTCTAATACGTTTCCAAAGGACTTTTACATGTTACGAGTAAAATTTCAGCAGTTGTGTTAGAACCTTCCTAAAATATTTACATGACTAGTTTACTTACTAAAAATGATATATTTAGTAAATTTATGATATTCTTTATAATTATTCATATTGGTTTCGGAAAAATATTAAAAGAAAATGTGTTTTTTCTTAAATCAATTTTCGGAATTATATTTTGAAGAAATCTTGAAATAAAATACGAGTTGGCGCTACCCCATTTGGAAAAAAAATACGAGTTTTAAGGGTTAATACATCGCGGGAGCCTTTGAAGGGTTAAACTCCATCACTCAGCCATAAGCCGCGCTGTCTGTTTTAGCGCGAATTATTCATGGCATAGGAATTATTAATATTGGAAATAATGCACTTAAACCCCATAAGAGCAAGGGGCATCAAACTTATCATAAACTTTGCTGCTACCCAGACCAAGATTACAGACTCTATGGAATCCGCTGGGATCACCCGAACGGGGCATCTCAGCTTCGGCTTCTATCCGATTCGGAGATTAACCGAGGATGTAAATTAATGGATGTATGCAGTTTCGCTATATATATTAGGTGAAGCGGAAAGAAATGACATTTCTTTATTGCGACACAAATTTAGTTTAAACATTTTGTTTTTATTTGAATCTGTTAAATATCTCTCTTCATTTGAATAATGAGTTTTTTAATACCTTTAATATTAAATGAATACGGTGGATGTTGCAGAACTTTTAAATCTTGCTCTCTTATTTTGTCTTGCGTAATTCTTTCTGCCTATGATTTTCCATTATCATGCTGAAGATTTTTTTTATTCTTTCCTGAAACTGATTATTTTTAAGTAGTAGCTTTTATTATTCTTATTATTTGGGCTCCAAGCACTTGTGTTATGTTAAGTCATAGTGAAAAATTACTAAAACATTCCACTAAATACAAAAGGAGAACCTTTTTCAGTCTATGATGGCCCAGAGTTAGACACAGACATCTCATTCGATAAAAGTCATTGTTTTTTTCTCCTTGGATTAGTGTAAAAGACCCACTTCTCATTTTCAATATAAAAAACGGAGCAGTTGCATATTTAGACAGTAAAGATAAAATTATGGTTATTCGTTGTTCTAAAACCTTAGGAAAAATTTTGAACAGTATCCAATGTCATATAAATTATCCTCCACTGTTGACTATAGATAACCGAGGCTTTGTGACAATTCCTCGATTGTTTTACGTGAATCAGACTCCACTAATAAAGTATAAAGTATCATCATTAATTTTAAGAGATTTCTCTGATTCTGGTTTATTTATTCACTCATATTCACACATTTTAACTTTTGAGGCTAACCATTTACAGCACTATCGAGTATTCAAAATGTCTTCATTATTGTAATCTTTTATTAAATAAATACCGCAAATGTGTATTTTTAATGAGCAAAAAAATAAAATAAATGTTAAAAGAGAAAGATTAGAAATAGAGCTACAAAACAATACCGACCGCAAAATGTTAACTCAACCGCAGCCGTTGACAAACCGTCTTCAAAAATATTCAAGTCAATCAACAAAAAAATGACATTTCTTTTCGCGTTACATACTAACATACGCTTTAGGTTGTCCGGTTAAAAAAAGCGTATCCTTAATGATCCTTTTACATATATTTAACCGAACCATCACGGCGGCTCGAAAACAACCGCATCGTCTGAAGGGGGTCTATTTATAATGTAATGCATTTCAAGTACATATTATTTTGATGAATTCTTCATTTTAAGAAAATAATGGATTATTCTTAGAAAAAAAATTCTTAAAAAGTTATTATTGATATGTTTCATAAATCCACGATTTTTTGGATTTTTTAACTAATCAATATGACGCGTAAGTGAAACGCATACTGAACGACGTATCCCTGTTGGCTGATTTCTTGCCGGACGTGTAAATCGCACGGTTTCACTCGCACTCGGCACATCGTACCGGATGCGAGAGAGAAAAACATCGCGCCCGTGGCAACAGAAGCAATATTGTTGTTTTTTTTTTCGCTAATACGGAAAATAAAGGTAAATGATTATTTAGACTTTTATAGCCAAACACAAAAAGTTTGGGGCATGTAGGATTTATATTAAAAGTTATAAAGTAGCTCTACAGGCAATGATTTTGATTTCAGCTGCATCCATACGTGTTTCAGATGCTGACCCGACGTTAGCGCGTCAACGTTATCGCGCCGACGTTAGCGCTGAAATTGATTATTTTATATAAACATATATTAATTTATTGTATTCGTGAAATGTAAGCTATATTTATATACATAAAAACAGTTATATAAGTTGGAATAGCATTATAAGTTGGAATTAAAAGTGTTATAAAAAAATAAATTATAAAATATTGTATATAGATATTTTTCCATATTTTGGATAAAATTATTTGGAATGCATACCAAAAAAACCTACTTACAATTTCGCCTGGATCTTATCGATTTATATGAATTTCCCCATCAGAAAATAATGCAAATCTATGCAGACAATGCATGATTTGTTGCAATCGAAAAATAAACGGTAAAAGAATAAGAAAAGAAACGAGGTATTATTGTTATAAATGCGATGTTGGGCTTTGCATACCATGCTTCCAAATTTACCATACTAAACTCAGTTTTTGAATAAAATGTTAAAAAATACATTTTTTTTTTTAATTTTTATCTAAACATAATAACATTTAAAACAAAATTATTGAATAAAAAAAATCAACATTTTAGGTATAGTAAATATTATTTTTATTAAATTGTCAAAGGGTTATAGTAATTTTGGATCAAAAGTTATCTTAGGTAGGTTATTTTTTTTTTAAATCAGCCCTCAACAGTACAAAATAATATTATTTTACGCGCTAACGTCGGCGCGCCAAGGTCCTGCGCGCTAACGTCGGCGCGCTAACGTCAGCGCGCTTAAGTCTCGCGCGCTAAAGTCGGGGTGCCGTTTCAGATGTATTTAAATTGTAGTGATAATATAGATTTCATAAAAATCTGTTCTCGACAATTCTTTACGTTCGTACCCATTTTCATAATAAAAAATAAGGATCATCTATCAGTGTTGTTCTTCTCTATACTCTTTAGTTATTGAGATATGTATGGTTAGTATAAAAAAGGCAACGATACATCGTTGATTTATTCGATAGAATAAAAGAGCTATTGGCGTTCCCAAATATACCCCATCAGCATAAGCTAAGTTTTTTTGCTTTCGGAATAAAATTGACATGGTTTGGAAGCAAAATATTCTTCTATATGTACCTTTTTTCACATTTTCTATTCGTTTTTTACTATTAAACCCGTTCGTGGGTTAATTTTGCTACCTGTACCTTTGAAAATCATTGTCGTTTACGGTTTTGGATCCTATATAGCACCTAGTTTTTGTCTCCAATCATCAAATAGTGTAAAATCTCTTTTTCGCATAATTGTATATATATTGCTCATCCATACATATCTTACCGATTTTATTTAGATGTTCTTGCACGCTAGATTTTGAGTATTCAAGCTTATCAGCTATGGATACCATCCACTTTTACTACGTTTCCACTTCGAGGATGATTTTCAAATTAAAATTATGACCTTTATAAATAGTTTAAATCACTTTTGACATTGTCGACCACTTAAAACTTCTCCATATATATCACAAATATTATTAGTTGAAATTGTTACATTCTTTTTTCATGTTTACCAGGTTAAAAAAATAATTAGACAACTGATGAATAGAACACAAAATATGTCTCGACTGAAGCATGGTCAAAAAATATTATGCAAAATACGCCCTCTTCGACCTGATATTATATATGAGACATTTTAACGAATCGTATATATATATATAAATATATTTTTACTTTCTCATTTGAAATTGATATTACGTATCATTTCAAAGGCCAGAGTTATTATTGCGTCGAATTTTATCGCATGTGGGTGATGGTTTCTAAATATAAAACATATATTGAATATCAAAAAAAAAAAATATATTTATAAATATACATGATTCAGTTTATTTTTGCAAAAAAAAAAATTAATACCAAATCGTCGGTACGGGGATTTTCCACGCCGACTGAAACAATCTATACGTTTGCAGAATACGTCTGGGGTATCTGCACTTTGACTGTTTTAAGCAGAAATCTGATAAAAGTTTTCCGAGTTTGAAAAAACATGCTTTGCGAAGATAGTCGCGAATGCTGAGCCACGCTTCCTTTGTACAATCAGCAGAGTTTGCATATTAACCGGTCGCGGCTAATTGGGCGAATAGAGTTAGGTCGTTCGGTCCTTACTGAAAAGAAGTCAATGGCTTGTTCCGATTGCGATTTGCACTTCACTTTTGTTAATGAAGTTTGCAGAGGCGCGTCCCTGGGCTTCGGTGGAGCAAAGTGCAGCTCGATCCGGTGATCCGTGAAATCATACGGCTTTCCTTTTCAGAAGCCAGACATATGAGATATGTTCACAGATTCACACGTCGTAATGGCGATTCGAAATGCGTGTTTACACATTCGTGAATTTAAATATTGTTTCGTTTGACTTCCTACTTAAATTCTGCGCGAAGACGATTCCCGCTGTGTATTCTGATACGTGGTAAACGTTAAACTCTGAAACAATACATGTCAATAGCAGGTTACATCATAAATCATTCTTTACCTCTCCGGAAAAAACTCATATTGAACGGGTTTCAGAGCATGACGTGAGGCTTTTCATTGATAATCTTTACCTATTTTTTAAAACATTTTTTTAACATATTATTGATAGTATTTTAATATTATTGTAAACAAACGCAATATAATGAAAGCTTCAATGTTAACGATTTGGTTTAGATGAAATGGCCTAAGGAGCAATAAAATATATCAATAAATACAGTAAACCCCCCTATAACGTCCTCTCATATAACGTTCCCCCCTATAAGTTTGCGGCGGTTTTTTCATATAACGTCGAACCCCCCATTAACGTTCGCGCAATGACATAATGTAGCTCCGGATCGCTTGACATCGACACGCATCCGGCGAAACTAAATAAAAATATTTGGTGATTCATCGGAACGAGGCTATCGGCACGAGGCTATCAGAGCATTCCAGGGATATTCACACATACAGTAAGAAAATATTTTCTACTTTTATATCCATGGAACGAATTATAATCGAGTAAATCGATGCTCACGTTTTTTTTTAACTATTTGATTATGTAATATACGTGCATACCTCTTAATCTTATTAATGATATGATCTAATTTCACAAGGTATTCGCAATAATTATTTCCATATGCGTCGATTTCTTTGATGTTTAATTCTATACTTATGGTTGGAATAAAACATATCTCCCCGGAATAGTTTTTATTACATTTATTCATCATATGCTAGCATTTTATAAAATTTAACTAATAAAATATCGCGTTGATCTGCTCTACCCGGCAAGTTGCGGTAAGATTACGTCAGCCAAAATACGAGAGGATATCGCTCATCGCGCGAGCTTAGTCATTTGCGCTGGTAAACACTGACCCCCTATAACGTCCCCCCCTATTACGTGGAACCTATCCCGACGTTATAGGGGGGTTTACTGTACTGCGAAACCTCAATTATTTTATTTTTATATTAAGTATTTCACCAAAATAATAAGTTTAGCTCTTTGAACAAATCTCTTCAAAATTTACAGTTTTTTTTAATAGAATTATTATATAAATAATAATAAAATTCATTTAATATTTTTTTTTCCACATTCAGCACACCCAACATTAAGTCCACCGTACGCCACTGGTAAAATGTCGCCCTTAAATATATTATTCATCTTCGAAAATAGAAGGAACTTATTTAGGCATCATAACTGTGATAACTAATTCAAAATAATACAGCCAATATGTCATAATACGTCACGGATCAGTTTCCAAACGCAACAAAAAAAATAATATTAATTAAAAACTGATTTAACTAAGGTTACGCCAAAATAATAAATAAAATATCTTTCAAAAAGAAGATTGTCCAAATCGGATTGTGTACTGAAAGCTCTTTGGATGCTAAAAATTACTTTGAGGGTTTCGTCTTTAATACTAATAACATCCTTAATTGAATAGATTAATTTTGTCTCTTGTACATTACAATCATAGGACAGGTTTTTATGAATAAGTCATCATATTTAAGTCAAGGCCCAGATAAATTTTCAGGGGTTCCTTTTATTTTTCCATCTTTTACGGTGTGATGCATTGCATCTGAAATAGACCTTAAGTGGTTTTTTTTTAGTTCTTCGTCATATTCTATTTATGATAATATTACCTGTATCAGGTATTTGCGGTAAGAAAGAACGGATTATTCTTATCTTATAAGTTCACCAGTACAACATGTAAACATAACATATTTTTTCTTTTGAATATTCAAATATTTCCAATTGTCGGGCATTCAAATAATCTATTTATAAATTAAGGGCTAATTGTCCGAAATAAAAATGTAAAAACCTGTATTTAATGTACTAAATGAAACAGGACTGTAATAAAATTATTTATATCTTATAATTTTAAATTTAATTTCATTGTTATCTTTGTTTAAAATAATATACCTAGAAGCCATTGTACATTATAACATTTTAATATATCGTTGCCATTTTTATTTATTAAAATCCGATTTTTTTTATATACAATAAGAAAATGCAAAATTATTTTTTTAATATTAACCCTTTGAAGAGTAACGCCGTACATGTACGGCCACACCTGATGTAGCATTATTTTTAATGCCACGCTTATAATTTTTGTATTATATACAATAAATGGATTTGCCAATAATATGCCAATTTAATTTCATTAATATTATTTTTTTTAGCAGTGAAAAAAATCTCTAAATAAATATATATTTTTTTTTTATATATCCCGTATAAAAAGCTATTTGCCACAAATTACATAGAAATTTTCATTAATGATTCTAAAAAGTCAATAACAGTTGTCATAAAAACATAAAAAAAAAATTCTAAATAAAATGAATGGATGTAGAAATTTCATGAATAAAAAAATTATCGAATTGCAAAAGAAATAAAGTTTTCCGGTAAAAAAAAATTGAGAAAAAAGTGATTTATTTTAATTTACCTCACAAATACAACAAACAATCAATAAATAATATTCTAAAAATAGATAAATTAAAAAGAAGTTGAAAAATTAGCTTATTCCCAGGACGTGTGAAACTGCTCACTCTTCAAAGGGTTAACTTTAATTTATCCACAAGTGACATGTTTTTACATATAAATCAATAATTCGAACCGTTTTCAATGAGATTTAAGTCTGTCTGATCAAGATAATTAACAAATCAGGATGATGGTTATATTATATATGTGTAGAACTTCTAGGGTCATACATAAATAATCTTTATTAATTACTACAGTTAGTGAAACTTGATAAATCGTTAGTACAGTGAATTATTTGATGCGGGCTTTTTGTTGTATAAATAATAACATTATTGTGAAAATTTTTCGCTGTGCTTTATACTAAAATTGATTCGATAACAAATTAAATAAAAGAATGGCGATGTTAATAATATTCTCAAAGGATGTAGCGGTATATAGGCCAAATCCCAGAGATATACGATTAATTAGTTCGTGGATTACTTTCCTTTTTACGAGAACGTTAAAGAAGGCACTAATTTTTCACGAGGTCCGATGTATATTTTTTTTAAAGACACTCAAACGAGATAAAGATAATTATCCACCGACTTTCATCTCTTTTCAAAGTACAAAGGGGCCGGAATATATTTTTGTTGCTAATTTAATTTGGAGTCCCGGGAGGTTAACAGTGGATACTCGCGGCCCTATTTTTAAATCAACAATGTGCTAATGCACACAACGGCCATATTGAAATACGAATTTTTGTCCTAAGTAAATTTGAGGATTTCAACAAAAATACTTGTATAAACATGCTCTATACGTCGGAGATATCGCGTTTAACGACGAGAATGATAACTCTTCCGCGGCCGGAACTCTAATTTGTGCACGCGGGTCGTAACTTCTTTCATTCCAGCCCTTTTCATCTTGACAAAGAATTATTTTCGAGCCCTTATTTTTATGGTAATTAAACATTCATATTGTTTTGGACGTTCATTAGTATGCCGAGAGGTCGCACAGCGTCACAGTCCATCTGGAAAAACCGCGAATATACATTTGTGCTTAGATTTTATGGGATTCGAAATAAAATATTTTATGCCTTTCGCGGCTATTTCCATATTCGATCGATGGGACGTACTCGCTTTTGTTGCTTCGCATTCATTGTGGTGTTAATACATTGCAAACAAAGCATTATTTGTTATGGCTGTGGTATTCCATCTCGCTGTTGAGGCAAGAATCTGGGCCCTGTCCCCCTGGGTATTGATCTCGGCATTGTTTATTTCGTAAAAATGTTGCGGTAATATATGCACGATTTTTTATTATTTTTTTTCTTGAATAATCAAATATACGAAAACAAGATGTTAAATATCTTTGCATATATGAATGATTCTAAAAATTGGCAATGAAATGGAATTATATTAACAGATCCGTCACGCGGCTCGAAACCAACCGCGTCGTCCGTAGGGGGTCAATTTATAATAGAAAATAAACCCCAGCATTTCAAGACACAGTGTTAAATTACATGTCACAAGCTTATACTAGTGAAACGCCGTCGGTAGATTGCCAAATTCTCGCGGTACGTCTCACTGGTATTAGTTTATGACATGACTGAGGTTTTCCTGGAGGGCCCGCCCCACGGTGAGTCTAAATGTAGACTACCTCTGACGAGCCATCGTGACAACCATCGCATTAAATACTCCATGGACAAACATGCGACCAACAACTAAGAAGGCAAGGGTAGTGTGTTAAGGGAGGAGAATCTCGCTCCTACCTGGCCGGCGTAAGTCACAAAAGCCCTGTAAGCAGGGATGGAGAAAACCAAGGTCCTGGTGACAGACGGGGCCAGGGGACCGCCTCACTACCTTGAGCATGGTATCTCTCAATGTTATGACATGTAAGATTTACATTAAAGAGTTATTCGAGAAAAACTTGGAATCCCAAATAAATAGGGCTAGATTAATATAACTTTAAAATCGAGAGCCTTCTGTCTCATATACGTTTCAACTTCTGGCACAATGCAATTAGTCCAAGCATTATCCATCTAATATATCGGTAGCCGTTTCGAACATAAGTCCGCATAAAAAGAGACTTGGGTATACATAATCTTTTGTAAAATTAAGTGTTGGTTATTGTAAGATATTTTTATAGATAAAATCATTGTCGCAAAAACTATTCTTACTGTATTATTGATAAATCTGTTTTAGTGTCAATTTTTATATGAAATACACCCGTGGCGAATTTATTTCACGCACCGAATTATTTTTTATTAGGAGAGACTTTCCATTAAACATTTTAATGTTCCATTAAATCCAATCAATAGACTCATCTTATTTACGATGAGAAATACAAATAGCTACAAGATCTCTCTGTCGGTTGCTGTGTATAGTCAAAACAAGATTTTCCTTGATAAAAAATTGTAAATTAACATAATATCAAAAAATGTGCAAAGGTTAGTTTAGGTTATATACTTCTATTGATTCTCATAATTTTTATGGGACGTATAAGGCAAAGAATCATAATTGAATAAAGAGAATCTCGTAGTTACATGTATGTACAGTGACGGTTCGTGGGTAACATATTTAGGGGTGCTGTGGTATAATAATAATAATAATTAAGTGGCCCCTGACCCGAAACAAGTCCCTGCCACCTGAAGACATTACGCCATCTCTACCTGTCCAGGGCCTCCTCCATCCATCGTCTAAGATGGATGGAGCCATACAGAGACGTCCGCCTCAACCCTATCTCTCTAGCGATGTCTTAGCTTCCGAACGGGGCGGATTCCTCTAGGCCAGGGATGGCAAAAACCATGCGTGTGAAATTATCGAACCCGCTTAAATTTTTAGATATGATTGTAAAAAGCCTTCATTTAATAAAACATAAAATGATTTTTAATCTGCTACTAATATCACTAGATGCCGCCACATCTTTAAAGAGCTAAAGTGTGATTAGGATTATAATAGCGATAATTTTGCTTGTAAATGTTAATGTTAATAAAAACTTGTAAGCCTATATAATAAACCTATGTGACCCGCCACATGGATTTAATAAATAAAATATCATATTTGACCCACTTGGGAAAAAGGTTCGCCATGGGTATGCAGCGATAGGCTGCCAAGAGTATGGAGCAGCCTATCGCTGCCCATTTGAGCTACATGCCCTGCCCAACGTAGGCGTTGCGTGCGAATGTAAGAGGACAATGGTATATCCCCATACATGGCCATGACCTCGTTATTAAATCGCATGTCTCTTTATCCGGAACTAGCCTCGTCCGGACGTCGTCCGATGATCCGTCTTAAGACTTTTCTCTCAAACCGATCAAGACAATGCATGTTCCGGACCCCACATTCACTGAGGTTCCCTCTCCGCCTGACCGCGAAACCATCATATATTTGGTCTTGGACCAATTTACCTCCAGACCCAGCTTGGAAGCCGCTGTCGTTAAAGCACCGAGCAGCTCGACAACCTGTAGTATATTAAACAATAATAAATAAAGTTGCTAGCGGCATAAAGAAGCCGTGAGTCAGTATGACTGCACCAAGTCGCAGCGCGACACGGCGCTTAGCTGCGAGCCCCCCCCGCACCGGCCCGCGTTCATCCAACACAAGACGCCGGCAGTGCTGACAGGCAGGCAACACAGCCCGTTTAGGCACCGACCAGATTAAGAGTGAAACCAATTATATTATCATTTATAAAAATCGATGAAAATATTTTTTTCTCAAATTATTATTAATTATAATATCAACAGCAGTCGTAGTCAACATTTTTTCTATTATAACAATAGACAATATGCCGTTGTCTAGGATTTAGAGTATTGATGGTTTTTTTTTATAGATTATACATGTTATTTATTAGTTATATAAAATATAACGCTTAAATTATTCCATTTACATGTGGTGGGGAACACCCTGTGGCCGACACGTGTACGTGCAGTGTCGCGCTCGGAATCTCCATATTTTTCAGCGGCGGCATCCTCCCGGAGGCTGTGGCGGTGGCTGTGGCAGTGGCGGCTCTATCTGCTTCCTGTATTGAGGGGTGGTTTGTGGGTGGCAATTCAACCGAGCGTGAAATAAAACCAAACACGAGCACGTGGCCACGTGCGTATCCACGTCGACTGATTCCGCTTTAGAAAAACTGTATTTCCTCTCGCAAAAACGGTTTTACTATCGCTTGTTTGCGATAAAATCATATTATATCTGGCTTTCCGCGGAAAAAAGCTTTCTGCGCCAAAATACGACCATTTTTATGGGGGACACATTTTTCAAGGTATACTCGGATTTTTTTCATGTTTAATTTTTAAATAAATTTTAGACTAAAAAAATTCAAACCAGCTGTGCTCGAAATTCTCTTTTTTATATAAATAATGTGATTAAACATTTTATAATATGTTTAAATAATAATAATAATGTTTCTGGAGATTTTCCGTCAAATTAATATCTCGTAATTGTTATATATAATTTATTTGCTTGTAGTAAAACGTAATTTCGTAAGTTTTCTTTGCCCAATTCATTGTATTTCTGTTTTTTTTTTTATTAATTCTATTTTCTAATAATAACTAAAACAATCCATCACTTTATATTGAATTTGTTCCAAATATCATCGCGTTATACCAGACTCTTGTTTAAAATTATGATATTTAGTGGCATGACGTCAACAATGTCTAAAGTAAATTGAAATTATATTTTATTATTCAGACAATTTTCCGAATGTATTATATCTCAATAGATCTACACCTTTCTTAACAAAAAAACATGTTGAAAATAATTTCTTTCAACGGTTCAGTGTCTTCTTTCATCGAAATGTAAATAACATTTTGTCGGATTCGTCTACTCCATTCATAAACTCGTTATGATATTGAACAATAGCTGTTTTCTTACCTTTATTTATTTAAAATTTCTCTCTCCTTTGTGGCGGTTATGCATTTTCTTAAAAAAATCGTAGATACTCAGAGATCGATGTAAAATATTTTATTATGCTGAGAAAATATTTATGATACTTATGCTCAAAACAGTTTAATACCTGAAAGGTCCAAGATGGCAGCTTATAAAAAATATAATGCAAAATATAAGGCAAATAAATTTTATTTCTAATCAACACTAAAGCAATCAACCTCTCAATATTCAAATTTATCATTAATAATTTCGATGTTTAGTGTTGTAACGAATTTTATCATAAAAACACCTTGTACTGGTTATATAACATCAGATAAAGTAACGGATTATCTCCAGAAAAAAAATTAGGATATATTTAAGAATCCTTTGTGCTTCTCAAGTCAAGATGTCACTGTTTTTTAGTGAAGTAAAAAATAAAAAAAAAATAAAGTACATATACCAAAATTTACACTTTTGAGTAGTGAGCAGAAAAATCATATTTTGACGTTATCACATATCGCAGAGATGTTTAGAAATTGGAAGAGTAGTTGATTGCCTCGATTCTACAGTGAGCATAATTAAAAAAAAACCGCAGATTCAGGTGACACGGGTCTCAGAGGTTATGAGACGGCTGCGTCTGCAGAATCAATTCTCAATAGCATTGAATATTCGAGAGGAATTTATAGCAGACCCTGGGGCAGAAGTTTGGGTACACACCATCCGGAGAAGACGGTTTAATAGCCCGCTGGCCAGCGAAAAACGTTCCTAACGAAAAATATGATGAAAGCCAGATTAGAATGGATGACAATTTACCAAACCTACTGACAAAAACTCACGTTCTCCGTTTAAAACAAATTTAATTTGTTTGCATCAGATGGAATCCTGTTTGTGAGGCGTAGATCTGGAGAGGAGATACACCAAAACTGCACCAAAAAAGCACCCAGCTAGCCAAATGATTTAAGTGTGCTTCTCATATTTTGGAATTGGTGAATTATTGTATTATTTATCAATGGAACAGTTAACTCTACATCATGTATATAGTCATGACATCATGACTGAGACGGAGGTGTCCTCCAGGTGGCAAAGACCCGCCCCAGAGTTATAAGGCCACTAATAATAATTGGACATTTTATATTTCTAATAATATACTCTAAATGTATATTTTGTATACAGACAAATATATATTTGAATTAAAATTTACCAAATGTGTAAATTATTTGTACGATTGTTTAATTTGATCTGTAGCGTCCAATTTTATTTGTAAAGTGTCCAATTTGATTTGAAAAATGTCCAATTTGATTTGCAAAATGTCCAATTTGGTTTGAAAAATGTCCAATTTGGTTTGGAAAATGTCCAATTTGGTTTGGAAAAAGTCAAATTTGATTTAGGAAAAGTCCAATTAGAAATGTAAAACCTGTGCAACGACAAATGTTAATTGTCTTCTGGTATGCTGGTATGGTATGCAGGATGTCCTGGTGCATTATCCAGTATCAATAATATTTTAAAATCAGGTATAAAACATATGTAAAACCAATTTTTAAAAATGATATATGTGTAGCAAGCATTTTATTTATTCTCCAATAAACAGGTATATTGAAAATTGGGAGATGATTGTTGATTTTCAGATGACGATTGTTCAGTTATTTTTAAATTATCATAAATTTTTAGTGTTCTCTTATGAAAAATGTTTCTACCCTTAAGTATGTTTTTATGAGATTCATAAGAGCCCTTTCCATCTTTTTTATCATTACTGAACATTTACGCGCAGTATTTTTCTTACTGATAAACGATTTTTTTTAATCTTGTTATATAAAGCGTGTTTTTCAAAAATATACCACAATTCATCAACTGTGTTGTATAAAACTGTATTTTTATGACTGTGGCCTGGGGAATCATCCCAGTATTTGCGGCTATAGCACCTACTGGCAGTTATTCAGCTAAACGATTATTTACGCCAACGCTTTCTCTTATCAACGCACTGAAACAATAAATAAAATATCTTTTTCTACATCCTTAAAATATATCGTGTTCAAGTGTAATTTTTAAAATGGTATAATCTGATTCACCGTTAAAATATGTCTTTCATAATTCCGTGATGGGATTATACCCGTTGAATTTTCATACGGCGCATCGGTCATTTTCCAGCGAAACGCGAATATCACCCGGACAGTCTATTTTTTTATTATGCAATGGTGCAAAATAAAATTAACATCGTCCAGCCGGTGGGATTGTTGACGAATGATTTTTTCCGCGTCTGCTCAAAAATGGCGAATGCCCGTTTCGCGGGTAATTCAATTATTGCAGATTTTAATACGTTGACATGCACGCCGCTATGATTTCCATACATTTTTTATATTTACGATACTGGGAATAATATCGCAGCTCGTATCAATTTCTGTGCATTCCCCGTTTGACATGTGAATATCAATGGTTTATTTATGAATGCAAAAAAATGCCTTTGACGTGTGTTCAATTCTGTTAATTGAAACGAAATACCATTATTCATATATATTTTGTAAGCAAAATAATAGTTT